>JBCAUI010501439.1:0-13288 GCA_038406195.1 Haplosyllis anthogorgicola | reverse complement strand
TTTTTTTTCCGATCGCCGCACTTTGAAAATCCTGAACGTGCAATGTAATCCAAATGATTAAAAAAAAAAGGCCTAAGGTAGAAAAACAAGCTTGACAACATTTTACAATATACTGCACTATCAGCCGATGCAAGTTTAAGATTTCCACTTTTGTGCACTGATCACAAAGAGATAATCATTTGAAACGTGATATTTCCAAGTCCCACCCAGTCATAAATGACCTCTTCGTTAAGCCGATGCACTTGTGAGAAGACAATAATTGGATCTAATGACATGGGAAGCACATGCCTGCACAAATAACGTCACAATCCCGGGCGACAAACCCCGAGCGACGGCTGACTAGCGGTAGCCGCTAG
Organism: Haplosyllis anthogorgicola; assembly: GCA_038406195.1. Lineage (NCBI taxonomy): Eukaryota > Metazoa > Annelida > Polychaeta > Phyllodocida > Syllidae > Haplosyllis > Haplosyllis anthogorgicola. Next base: position 12,932 of record JBCAUI010501439.1, on the reverse strand, counting down.
AACAACGTCCTGGCGTTGGATGCACGGCGAGTAATGTCCCAGTGAAAGGGGAAACGGTAATTACCACTAATTAAGTGATGCGGAGAGGCTTTTGATGATCAGACACTTTGGTTTGATTAGAGTTTGAGTGGAGGGTCATATTGAGGCCCTTATTGCGCGGCCAACCTCAAGGGAACCGGCAAAATTATTATTAAATTAAACACAAATGGCTCGTGCTTCTTATGTTTGGCTGCTGCTCTTGGCTTCTAAAAGAATACATTCTTTAGATGTTTCAGTAACGATGAAATATCGATGCTTTGAACAACTGAATTAAGATGAGTTATGTACAAAGTATTGTAAATTAATACAAGAAACAAGCCAATCAATGTTGATGTAATAAGCGTACTTAATTTAGCACGAAAATTTTCATGATGCGACTTTCTGAAACACAATGTTCATTGTGAATCGCAGTTATTTTAAAATTCCATTCTGGACCCTGTTGTGGAGCTACTACACACTAAATCCATTCTAATCCATTCATTTTGAAAACGTAGACACATTGACAACCCAATAAAAATCAAATCACTCAAACCGCTTCATTTGTAATCAAAGAATGCGATTATTTTGGGAAAATCTAGAAATGCTGGTTCTAAAATGACATGGGAATTTGCCGGCGGCTGTTTCGTCATAGTTTTGCCGTGTTGTTGTATACATAATATATGTAAACTATTTACATTAGACTAATTAAGCATCAAATAAATTGGTCAGATTTTGTTTACACTTTGAAATGAGAGCCGCGGGCCGAATAAATTATACTTGTGTTACATTGGATTTAGCTGTGAAAAGTCATAAGATTAATGTTTCCTCTTTGGGAATTCATCAAATATCTGACATACTGCACTGGAAAACCAGCCAGTAAATGGATTCAATAGTGAATACAAACAGTGAATAAATTTAATTGTAAAGCGCTGTTATGTACGCATACAAATCCTTCACGTATTGTCTAATTTCGCAAACATAATGCGGATTCATTCAGTAAAGGTTCGCGTAATTATACATACGTGTACAGCAATACCAATATATCTTTCATGAAGCATTATTTTTTAGATAATTTCTCTTGATAAATTATTTAAATTAAATGTATTATTTTTATACTGACCTGCCAAGTATTTTGGAGACGCATCCATGAGACACCCGGAGCTGTCTACTGATGTCACAGGGGCGTACCCCCTGATGTGCCAACTCCACAATTCTCTGTCGCACCACGTCGGGTAAGGGGCGCCCGTTCACGAATACTCCTCCCAACTGGTTCACTCCACCATGACCTTAATAACGCACAATGAACAGTTCATTAATTAATATACATTGTGGTAAGACGTTCACCAAATGTAAATGACTGAAGTAGAATGATAAACTATAAGAATTTATTGCGCTCCCTTGGGCATTGTGGGCAGATTCAAGGAAATATCGCCACAAACACGTGTGTTACAGATATTTTCAAAATTAGATTACTGGTACTCTTTTGAATATTTGGGGGTTTTTTTACATAATTATACTGTTATGCGAACAGCTCTTTAAAAGATTAATTGAAACGTAATTTTACACATTTCTAAAGAAGGCCTTGCCAAAATAATGTTATTTACTTGTAAATAAAACACACTTACAATAGTGCTCTATACAAATAAACATGTACAGTAAGATTAATAAGTAACCGGAGCGGTAAACAATGCGTCTCTACTCTAACGGAAAATTGTCGTTATATAACTGCGGTTTAGGATCTCCTGCCAAACGGATAAAAAATTCATAAATTAGGCCATGAAGTTTTGATGCGTCAAGCTGATAGTTTATCATTTCTACTTCATTAAGCTTCTTTGTTATTTCGTTACCAACAATACATTTACTTCCATCTCATTACCATGTACCTGTCTATTTATAATAATGACAATATACTGAAAAAAATCAAGTAAGATTTATGCTTTGTTTATGCCAAATAATTAAACAACCTAATTTCGCACAAATATTGTTTACTTTAGTAAACGCGAGTATATCTACAGTTTTAAACAATATATGAATGAAAACTATTCAAAGTAAAACACTGAATATTTTCTACACAAAAAGGAAAGAGAAAATGTTTCTGCTGAGTTAATTAGAATGTACACACACAAGTTTCACACAATCCACCACCATTAACATATACAGAGAGTACTATGGCACTTCCGATGAGCATTGCGTGCGCAAGTACTCAGAGGTAATCAGTGAGCATGCGCGCCAGCGAGTACTCAGGGTTCTCTGTCCCTCGGATGCCATACTACTTTCCTTTGTACTCCCTAACAGTAAACTATGGCTGCTTGGCGAGAAACAGTATCTTATTCTGCTGAGATTCCCTGGAAAGTTTTGTGAGACAGAAAAGAGTAGTCAGTATTAGATGAGAACACACCAACCATTTTGTGTTAGCTTTGATTTTTAGACAGTAGCTATGTGGTTTTATTATTTCCCTGCTGAGGAAGAGAAAAGTTATTTTTAGCAACGCAGTAGTAGGCACTACTAGGCAGAATGTGGCGTTGGTTCTTTGAGTAATACCTTTACCCCCAGAGCCTGAATTTTGTCTCTGTGTTTGTTGTTGGCGTTCTTCCCCGTTCTCTTGTTTTGGAGTGACTGGCGTCAGGACTGGCGCCGCCGCCAGCAGCTGGCCGCCCTGAAACTGTTGTTGCGCCGTCACGGCGGCCACCGCCTGCGAGTAGACGAGTTCTGAGTACGCCGTCGCCGAGATGGTGCTCGCTTCCGTCGGCAGTGCGGATACGAGAGTCGTCGCCTGTTCTTGTGATGTGGGGTTGTCTCCTACAGAGGGGGTCAAGGTCAAGGTCAAAATCACAGCTCTATCAACTTCTGTACCTACTTTAATTATTCTTTCGCTTTCCCCCCTTGTTTGTATCTATAAATACATCTCCCACTATTATATTTTTTATCTGTACTTTTTTTTTCAATCTTGACACAACGGTACTTGATTTCATTTTGTCTTTATTTTGGGTCAAGTTAAAAGGTAGGAAAACTGCACATTAATCATTACGATACTGTATACATTAGCTCACATAACTTTAGCTCACATTTTGCCCCAACTTTTCACAACTGAAAAGAAAAATTTACAGCCTGTGCGGATTGCTATTCTGTTTAATCGTAAAATCTGTCAATAGTCGTGTTTGATTTATGTCACAAAGTCTCCTTTTCAAAAGCGGCATTAATAAGCTCCTATTTCTCAGTACCTTTCGTGTCGATATTTCATATTGAGGCATTTCTCTACTTCTTGTAAATAATTTAACAAGTCTTCATATTTTGCGTTTCCGTAATTCTGTTCCTTAACTTTTTGCTTTGAATATTCTAATCCAGTGTGTCCTATGGTTAATCCTTGCCATAGATTCACAGCAACACAATAAGTTACACCTCTAGATCTAATTATTAAATATGCCCTTTTCTGGATGTGACTGGAATCGACTTACATGTGACTTTTCAATAACAAAACGGATCATATTAATCCACCCCAATACTCGTTTTTAGTGTTTGAACAAATTTTACAAATTGCACTAGTAGTATATTGCCATACAATATCAATTTTTGAAACATTTGCAATAGATTATTGTTTTTAAATTTTGCTTCGCTTTACAGTGAAACATCTGGTTCCTTTTCCTGAATGAAACCAAATCAAACACGAGAAAAACCAAAAAAGAAAAAGACAAAAAAGTCCAACAGGGCGAAAAGAAATGGAATCGTGGGGATATAATAATTTAGTGTACGCGGCAACCTTGGCTGACAAGTGCTCTTATGTTAAGGAACAGATTTTCTTCTTTCCTCGAAACCACTGAAGCGGTGAGCGGGGATGTTCTGATCTTTCACCCCTCGGCCCGACTCAGCAGGCCCCGGCCTCCAGCCCAGCCCCCTCGGCGATATTTACTTGATTCCTACCTTCATGCCTTAGTGCCTTTTCCATTTTGTCAAGCCGCTGTATTTCTGTGAGATAGGCAGGCGGAACGTGTCTGTGGGGACCTGAGGGAACGGATACTGGCTACTCACTGCCCCCTGCCCCCTCTCTCTCCTCGCCCCCTGCTATACCGTATCTATCTATCCTCCTCCTCCCTCCTGTAAGCATGCAGCTTGCCTTAGAACCCAGGAGGCCCCTTCACTAACACGCTCGTAGCTGATACCTCTTTAGCCGCTAGATTTATCCGACTATTTTCCATAAACGATCATCTGAAGCATCTCTTTAAAATTCAAACTTTTCCCATTTCAACACCACAAGTCCCTTGCTCCAAAAGAAAAAGGAAATTGTTCTGTGGTATCAGAACTAGACTACCCCATGACAATTGCCATATATTGTGAACACAATTGAATTGCCGAAACAATTATTCCCAACTTTCAGACTTTTTCTCCTACACATTTTTGCAACATTTAGGCTATCCATTTCCATTTGCCGATCTCACCAGACCATTTGTATACCTTTTTGCTATTTACATTTAAAGACACTGCTGGAGCGAGTGCTTTGTGGTGATTTGGTTGCTTATCATGCGATCGCATGACTGAATCTCACTCATTTGGCTTCTTTTAGAATGAATTTGTAGGCACAACTTTTTATGTCCCCACTGTAACAAGCACAGTGCATACGTCTCTGTACGGTTATCCTTTCAACACGTTATAATTTAAATGTAAAATAGCTGTATATTTGCCACATACGTGTAATACTGTGACATAACATGACATTATGTATCAATTTATTTCACCCAGTAGAAAGCAGTTACAATTTCTATTTAAACCCTAAAATAACAAGAAATGTTTAAAAACATAACCCTGTAAAGTCTAAACCTTCAAATCCGAAATTTAAAACCAGAACCACAAAAATGTACCACTGAATGAAAGTGTATTGTCCACTTGACCAACCTTAAGATTAAACCAATAATAAGGCCCATTTATAAAAGAGGCATCTCTATTGCAAAAAGAATTGACCCAAAGCCAGTTCCTTATAAAACCATAAATTAATAACATAAGTCACTCACTGCCTCTTCAATTGCTCCATCGTGCAAATAAAATTGACGACAAAAACAAAAGTGAAATTTATTATTATTCATCATTCCTGATTGGGATTCAGTGCACATAATTCCTGGATTTATGAAACATAAATTAATCTCCACAATTTCTGCGAAAGTTTTTGAGTCTTATATTCAAGGAAACCCGGAGAAAAATATGATGAATGTTCGGGGTGCGAATCTGAACAACTTGCACGTCTTCTTGCCCGGGTGTGCTCGAGAAGAGATACGAGCGAGTCCCCTCGCCTGGGCCAGCTTCATTCCTACATAACTCAACGGGCATCAGGTCCCCGTGGGCCAGCTTGTGACCAGCAAACTCCGAACAATGCATTCTACTGCAGTGACCAACCACATAAATAAATATCGTGTTTATTCGAATAGAAGCACCCGGTGCCAAAACTAAATTATTTTCACAAATTCAAAATACCAGGATATTTTATATGTAGTCCAGGACGTTAGACATTTGAATCATTTAAGTCATCCAAAAATTTTCATACAAGATATTGATAACATATGACAAAGTGTAACAGTCAATAAATTTCTAAGTTGAAAAAATAAAACTATTTATTTCCTTCCAAAAACACGGATGTGCTTCCATTCGAATAAATACAGAAAAACATTTTCACAATCCACATTAATTCATCCATTCAGGGAACGAACAAACGAAACGAACGAAAGCCTCAGGAGCAACATTTTCATAAGTGATTCGCACTCCTCCAAGAAATGAACCACTTCTCAGTGGAGAATACAACATTTATAACATTATCAATGTCAAGCAAGTTAAGCATGAAGAAGTCGCTGACAAGCCAACTCAAACGATCGCACACCATTGAATACTCGTTCTTGCTAAACGTTTTTTTTTCCGTACCCCAGTGCATACCTAATTTCGTTGTAAGAAGCGTCAGAGCGTAATGCACATCGGTCAGATAAGCGTTGTAATGTTCGGTTTGTGATTTGGTGGCCCCGCTGGGTGGCTGGTGGGCCTCCCGGCTGGTGGTGGAGGGGCAGGCGGCGGTAGTAGAGTTGGTCGTGCCTGGTCGCCCGTCAACATCATCGGCAGCGATTGTAGTAGTTGTTGTTGTAGCGGGGCAGCCAGCCATGGTTGGCCGCCCACCGCTGCCTGCTCTTCCCTGCGTGTAGCCACTAGTCGCCCGCTGTGCCGACCACTGTATCTCCCCACGTCGTCATGTCGTTTTCTCGGGTCCCTGGTCAACTAGTTGTCCGTGACCGTAAAAGGCCTTGTGTCTGGGCACGGGCTCCGGGGGACCGAGGTCCCTCCTGGTCTCACCCGGCGATAAAGCTGTTGTCACGGCCGCGCTACGCTGCCTCCCCTTCCCTTGCACCTCCTCTACCGTCGGAGTACTCTTCCGAACAACTAACCGTCGATGCACATGGCCACCCACTTATGTGATCACTACATTTCTCAAACAACAGCACAACCACTAAAACACGATCACAACCGCATTGCATTGTAAATTCTTCAAATCAAGTCTATCACATTTATTTTTACTACCAATTGTATTAATTGAATCAATCTGACAATGAATCCAATACCAAATACACGGATCTCCATTCCCACATCTTACGAGCAAATTCAACTGTGTTTTTAGCCGCAAGGCGAAAACTTTATGGACGGAACTCCCAATCTGCACAGAGACAATGCAATTGTCTTTGCAATCAACTAATTTCCACGACTAATGGAAAATCTGACAATCTACTTTACAGGTAAGCGTAACACAGCTGTATTTCCCTACCACTACAAGAGGATGTTTTAACCACCTTATTTATGAGCAACAATCAATATGTATCAACGCTGTATGTAGAGTTTTCGTTATGATATTGTAAGACTTGTCTATTCTCAGTATTCTGCCATCTTTCTACTTAGAGCCTAAACTTTACACCTGAAGAACAGAGAAAGAGAAGGATAGAAGACGGGCAGACAGACAGACGGACGAATGGACAGGTGACAGATGAACTTGGAACTGACTTTTAAAATAATGACTAGTCACTGGGATAACCATGCAAGAAAAAATTGTAAACCTGTTCAGCAAATACAATACAGTTATGGCTTTTTTGCTATTGAGTACAGTGAACACTATCATGATATCCAAGCAATTTCTACGATACCCTTGGGATTGCCTCTCTGAACCTACATGTAGCATTTATTCATGGCCTTTTTTGTGCTAACAACATGTTGTTATCATATTAATGGTGATGGTTTGTGCACACAAATTAATGTAGAATGTACAATGTTGCAACAGCATCAACAGCAACAGAATACAGTGAAATGAGTGACCTTATTAAGTGAACAAGATATAAATATATTTAGGAAGCTGCTTTGCTCTGTTTGGAATGAATTCAAACTCTAATGAAGCATTGCAGACGTCTTTGTGTGTGACATAGAAAAATGTGTCACCTACAAAGCTGGAGGTCTCACACGTGTTTGGTTTTTTTTATAACTGACGCTTCAGGTCAATACCTTGGAAAACTACTAACTAACCAACATACAGATGATGTCACTGAATGGTGATGTTGATGATGCAACTTACTTTTACAGGAATGGAAATAGTCGACCATGGGCATGGCTGGCCCGTGGTGCCCATGAGCTGCTGCCGGATGGTGATTCAGCTGGTTAAGCTGGTTGACCTGAAGCTGGTTATACCTATAAGGCATCTGAAGATCCATGACTGACTGACTGAGGAGGGAATGATATTCCCTTATCCCTGATTGAATCACGGAAGTACTCCCAAGTCTATGCAAATCACACCTCTAGCAATATAGAGATGTGCCTTTTTTGTACAGACTAGATGAGATCACTTTGCAATAGTTTGAAGAAATAAACACCTTGTTTATTTCATGCTGTGGCAGTTTGTGTGCTAATCCCCTAAGGAGCAGATGTACAAAAGTTCGCGAATGTCAAACTCTGATTTCGTCTCTTGAAGTTCCTTTCAGTTCAGATCCTTCTCAACAATATGCAGTTAGTTGTCAGCAATGTTTGTATGTTCGTTTGTCTGCAAAGTCTCAATTGACTTCTTCAGCTGATCTTTGTTGATGTTGTTGTTGTTGTTCACATAACGGTCTCATTCATGACCAGTAATGCACCCAACAAACACCACACGCAGTCAAGTAGAAGCAAGTTGTTCCGCTATCGCTATTCTCCCCGTTCACTGCCTCTTCTCTTCATCGTCTCTGGACCACGACAGGGTTGATTATAATTGCTGCTAACTGGAGCTTACGGCATAAATTGCCCAGTGCTTCACTCACTCACTAACTCAGCGACGAAAGAGGCATTGAAGGCAGCAGCCCCAGAAAGTCAATCAAGTTGTGCCGTGGGATCCGCCTTCGTGGCCCAACCTCCGTGCGCGTCTTTGTAGCGACACGGCCGTGACGATTTTTACGGGCGTCACGTGACTGAAAATACCTGGCCAATCAGGCAGCGTCAAGGTCCACCCATTTGGTTGATTAATGACGCTAATTGTCCCCCTCCTCTCCCAGTCTATATCTCATAAAAATTTAAAAAGGGAGAAGAGATAGATAGACCTGACACAGAAAATAATGTGGCTGCGTGAACATGACAAAATTGCAAACAGTGTTGGGTTTCACCAAATAAGGCTGATGCTCTTCTTCTTCGTCTTCTTCTGTGGAAAGCTTTAACAACCAAACTTGTTTAGAAACTTGTAACTTTGGGAGGCATCTCTTGATTACTCTCATAGATTATGTCATTCTCCAGCTGTGCCAACCAACATTATTAATTCCAATGCCGTAGGAAAAGAAGAAGTTTATCAACCTGAAGGAATCATTTTTAAAGAACTTTTGTCGCAAACGTTCAGTTCAAATTTCCTCTTTTGGAATGAACTCAAAACGGTGTAATTTGAAACCCACTGACCACAAATATGTCTATTCACATAACATTATATAGCCGATACATGTGGTATTTGTGCAAAAATATCATTATGCTTACTTTTTGACTTTATTTTGCAAACTTCCCATTCAATGCCATAACTGATAGTAGAACAGATATAACTTAAAGTCAGTACTGTTGGTAGCTTCCATATCTGACAAAAGACTTTATTTTTTCTACGTTCCACAAGCTGCTACCTAATGTTATAGTTATTCGCATGTTGTCAATCCAGAGGGATTTTCTAGGCAACAACTGTGTAATAATTTTCCGGCGGAGTTTGCCATCTCTTTAATACATCCTACTCCTCAGAGCCACTCTTCCCTTTCAATATCAATTCATCCCATGATTAGTTTGATTGTATTAGTTTGAACAGCACGAAAATTACCTAAATAGGAGACCAATACAACGCTCGGGTAATTGAGTTTTCATAAAGTGAGGCACGCACTTTCCTCCAATTTTCAGTGGCACCATCACCGCCAACATCACGAGTAGAATTCCTTTAGTTTATCATTGAAGGCACATGTTTTCAACCTGTTCAAAACTAAATGAGTCTGCACGATGTATTTGTGCTAAGACAATATACAGCTACAACTTCTTATTTCAATGCATTCGTTTCTTTGTAACTTTGTAACTTCTATGTTACAATCTATATATTACAATTGGTTTCATTTCCAAAACTGCAGCGTATATTTTATAATAGAACAGGTATCGTCGATAGTTATTATTTCAAATAGAAGAGATGCAGTCACACATCAGATCATTGCACATTGCATCTAAATAACCTGCACTAAAGTTACATAAAATGTTCTCAAATTTTTACATTTCTTTTCTGTATTCCAATTAAGAATTAAAACTCTCTGGGTGCCGCTGTAGACTAAAAGACCAGATGAGCCTATAAATTGGCGAAGGATGCTCCACAATTATTTTATCACTTATCTATTGTGGCGCGCTAGTGTTTGCATGTCCTGTAAAGGAAGGACCTGAGAACAACCCAAACAAGTCACTATTTCCCATCTGTTCATAGTCTTTATGATATGATTACATTGTTATTAGAGACTTGTGGTATTGTTGGTTGGAGGGCTATTACAGAAAATAAAATTATCGTAAACTGTGGATTTCACAAGACAACAATTCTTTACTTATCTTTCATTTTTGCTACTTGAAATATTCTGGAGTTGTTTATAAGAAAATTGGCATGAGATTTAAAGGAAAATAATGTCTGTTCTTGGTTTGGAACAGCCCTCATATACATTACATAGATAACAGCAAAATGGGAGTTTGCATGTTGTATGTGTAGGATGTGCAGGTGACTCTGAGTGAGATATTCAATCATGTAAACTTTACACAGGTCATATGGGGCTCACAAACTTTAATTACAGGTAAATCAGAGGTAAATCTCAGGAAACCATAACTACAGTCTCTGCTACCATGTATATTAATGTTGAGTGCAACAAGGCTGTGAAAAATTTAAGTTTCAACAATGATTTAATGTCAGTTCAAAATACTTCACGTCTCTTGAATAATTCTCTTTGATAGCTATATAAAATCTGTAAAGGGTAAAAGTACTACAAGTCCTTTGGTTGCCTGACTCAAACAATACTGATATGAACTACCAAGACACCGGTAAGATAAATAATGTAGCAAATAAAATATACTGCACATAACTACTACAACATTGTATGCAAATAGCACATTTCTATTAAATCTATGATTTCAAATTGTCAAGTGAAGATAACAAGAAGAAATTTCCCAACAGCTTGGATGGTTGACTACTGAGCCTTATGGTGTGTGAGAGAACAAATGTAGAGATCTGCATGTAACATCGTCTGGTAACGTGAGCAGTCACTTCCAATACAATCCTGCAGCAATAGACACATTAAAATTGAAGCAGGATCAGAGGACAAAAGCAGCCAATACAAATAGAGCATTCCTCCCATCTGCAGCCCATTATCACTGTGATACTCCATGTATACAGTCACCAGCCAAATCTCGTTAAAATTTTATCAGGTTTATTGTGCGCGTGTATTTATGCCAGGGCGTGTTGACAATTACATGCTGCAGTAGGCAAGGACCAATGGCAATGGCCCACAGAAGTCAACTTTTCTGCTCCTGAATGCATACAATAACAGACCTGCAGATCTATATTATCTATTATGAAGTCCCCACTCCATTATTTGTTGACAGTCTGCTTGCTAATAAATAATTTTTTGCTTTAGTGTTGTAACATTGGCTGTTAATGATTTATTCATTAGTATGTGCCACAGTGGTGTCTATCAATTTTCATGTTACACAATAAAATCTACACTAATGAATTTGCAGAAATGGTTGAATTATATTTCATAAGATTAATGGGTTTTTCGTGTTTTTAAAAGGTTGCCAAAATTAAAAGGGAGCTTCTAATTATTATTTATTATTGCTGGGCAAAAATCTTCTTAATGCAGCAAAGGTATATTCTCCAAATGTACAGAACTTGAAAGATCTTTTAAAACCCTGAACTATTAATAATGAGAAATTATGGGCTGAAAGTTAAATTTTAAATGTCAACTAATAAAAGTTGCAATTCCATAAAGTTAGGATGCTTTTTTTCTTAAATTTCCACTTCTAAATAATATGCTGAAAGATACCAACAAAACATTAATTGTGATGGAAAGCATGCACAATTTATGTATAAAAGTCTGTATCAAACTTGGAACTGGAGGACATAGATTATTCACCATGAGCTTCATAACAAAATATAGTGAGCAAGAAAAGCAGGCTGGTCATCAATCATACTCTGGCTGCTTTTGATCCATATAAGGAGTCCTAGCATTTGATTGCTGGGCAATCTATCAAATTCAAATCATGATATTCAAAGCTTTGTAACAGCAGTTTACATTGGCCCTATAGTATAGATGGTTGGTTTGTGGATCTAACCAGTGCACTCAGTCAAGTCACCAGGAAAAGAATAAAGCAGTAGTAGCAGGGGGTACACTACTACTATGCAACTCTCAATAAGTCAACCACACAACGTCTTATTTTCCCAAAGAATGCGAAAATTTAAAGGAAGGCCCGAAAGTGTTTTATAGTGTTGGTCACGCTGATACAATTTCATTTACATGCACAAGGAGAAGAAGTGGGGCTGCGGAAGCCTGATAAATCTAATCACGACCGCAATTCTGCAGATGGGGAATTGAGTGCGACAGGCAAATCTATCACAAGCAGAGATGTTACTCGTCGAGGCCCATATTCGTTCACTACGGTTTTCTCGTCTTAAAACCCGGTTTTTGACAATTTAAGATTTGAATATTTGAGATTTTAATGAAAAAATTGAACAATAACACACTTTTGGCGGGACAGAGAAGGGACATCCAAGTTAGCTGGACACTTTTCACGGTTTTTATGTGATTGCCAAATTTTGCACAAACTATTTGGTCCCAAAAAAAATAACAGTGCATTTCACGCTATGACCATTGACCTTGCATTGTGAAGTGTAGTTAGCTAAACATAAAATGAATATTTGTTTTGAAAGAAATCTAAATCCGGTTCCAGTAATTTCATTCGACCAGAACACTACATTCACATCTCCTTCTCTGTCTCAATATCCAGCATCAGCAGGACCTGCAGTTTCCACAGAAGAACACAGGGGCCAAAGGCTGAGTCTGCTGGCCTGCTGCAGGACAGGGACAAGGCGGTATGGGGGTCAGCAGGGCCAGCAAGCCCCGAATACAAAAAAAACATGGCCTTGTTCAATCCACGGGCACCGTGAACTGTACAATGTAACATCATGCAGCAAAACAATTTTTCACTTTCGGAAATCTATTCTGAAGCTAGAATATTTAAGTTTGAAAAAAAAAGACAACATTTTTCCTCGGAATCGTCAGTAAGCTTACAATTACTTTTCACAATATATTTTGTGGGTTTTTTTGTGGGGTTGCAGCGACAGATCCAGGGGGGGCCCTGGGGGCCCGGGCCCCCCCACTAGCCCCCAGTTTTGGGGCCCA
>JBCAUI010501428.1:0-13288 GCA_038406195.1 Haplosyllis anthogorgicola | reverse complement strand
GGTGTACATGACATTGTCAGCTTTGGAGACCAGTCTGCCAAGGCAGAGAAGTCACGACACCTATACTGGCCAATTTTAGCCAATATCTGGTGTGCAAGTTCAAAAACCATTACCGGTAAATGGGTCACAACATTTAACCGGTAACATCTAAACTAGTCTTATTTAATATATTTTCAGTACGAGCTTTTGTGCTGAAAGACATCTGGATTATTGGTGATAAGATACTAACCTTGGGAATCTATAATCTCCAGGAATGGTTAGGGACGGACAGAGCAAATAACGGCGACAGAGCTACCTCCTACATAATGAGAAACTTCGATGTACAGTACTTTCGACCTGACTTGCTGGATGAGACTGGTAACCTGTAAATCATCAACGCACTCATCCAAGGGATCAATTCCAGAGGCAGACTCCCGACATACATTATCATCGTAATTGACAAAAATTTTCTAAGATTCCAACACTCACAGGTTGAGAACCGATTCACACTCAATTAGTTTTTAAATCACCTTGAGAGAATTATTGAGGAGAAGAAAGATGCGATACCCTGCAAAGCATTTCGCAAAACCGAACCAAAGCTGCATGTGTCAACAATGATACCAACTTACTTCTCTCAGAGTGGTGGCGAGAACTGCGGAGACAAAAAGACCAGACATATTGACACGGCTTCTATTTAGAATTATTTCTGATGGATGTTAGATTGATACGATATGATGTGCTTAGTGTTGACATTGGTGACAACTGGGGCATGACCTGCTACCTGTTCACTGTTGTACAGTTAAATGGGGCAGAACCACTGATCATTGTGTGATGATTCTACATGCCTGTAAATGCATTGCTCTTCAATGATCTTTGTTGTCAATTAACTCCTTATTGTGTGTTGTACCCTGGTCATGCATAGATTCCCAGCACTGTGTTTATATTTTGGTTCAGGCTCAGTGCATAAAAGTCAAACAGCAGGTACCAGTACCTCCTTGGGGTGTACGGGTAAATAGAAGGCAGTATCAATATGACAGATTATTTAACCAAATGCTAGATGAGCTCATCACCACCATCAAAAATGCAAAAGCATTTAACATCAGACTACTGGCCAGTACTAACGCAGGGCTTTTCAATAGCCAAACAGGCTACTTGTCTCCAACTGGCTACTCAGTTGTGGGAGAGCATCAACCAACTGGTTAAGGATGAAGAGATGCCACCGTGTCACCAGCAGCATCAAAAGAAGAGGAGACGGCACAAGCACATGGATAGACACAGGAATTTCAACCACAATCGATGTCGTGGTCATGATTGGAAAAAATCGCGCAACTATGAATACAGTATTTGTCTGTCGAATGACAGAGTATGTGGTCGTCGGCCTGAAAAACTGACCATCTGAAAACGAGGCTCATCACACTTTCCACTTTCCTACACCAAGAAGTAGTACCAATAAATAGTCCTGTTGCCATGACATTTGTTTCTTTGGAAACATTGTGGCATCATATAACCATTCAAAAGTTATGTGATTCGACAGACACACGACGTTACTTTTGACGTAACGGCTCTAGTTTCATTTTTAATTGCACACATAATAAAAGGCCAATTAAGAGAAAAATCTCCACAGGGTAGCTCAATCCAGGGCAGACTGTCCAGATCACATCTGGATGATGGCCATAAAATGACCTGGTCAAAGTGAGGATTTCAATGGTAGAGATGGTACATTCAATGGTAGAAGTTCTGGGTCAACATTCTAAAACAAGGGACTGAACCTGCAGTAGTCCACCCTTCTCCTGGTTATTAATTGGTCATGGTAATTATGTGTGCAATATCAAAATTTGAAGAAAGGCCAAAATTGACCCAACTGTACTCTAAAATGCAATAATGATTATAATAAACAGCTATGCTGTGTGCCATAATAAATATAAAAGTATACAAATAACAAATGTTTCGCTTAGTGATGGCGAGTACGATGTTTCTGACCCCCTGGTAACTACGGCTGTGACCGCCTAAGTTCCCGTGCTTTGCACGGGGGTTTCCTAGTACATGTCAAATGTGAAGTCTATGATGTCCAATTATGCAGTCATGTGAAGTGTGAAGAAACCCCGATGGAAGGCAACACATACATATGACGATGGCCAAATCATTCTTTTTGATTTCAAATCGCCAAAAAGGCTCGTTTGGACTGTCGTAAGGCTTTTTTTTATTTAATTGTTTGGATTACATTACCCGCCGCACTTTGAAATTGGCATTTAAAAACAAATAAACAAACGAAGAAAACCTCATATGGCAGATTAAACACATTATGCACGGCAAAATACGGCAGTCTTGGAGCTGTCAAAAGTCAATCCGTTGTAAGTTGTTTGAGAAAAATATTAATTTAATTTATTTTTATGAACAGTTTAGCTTTTTAGAGAGTAAGTTCAATTTTTTTTTTCCCGATCGCCGCACTTTGAAAATCCTGACCATGCAATGTAATCCAAATGATTAAAAAAGATAAGCCTAATATTCATCCCTTTCTTGTACCGTTTTCGATGACTGAATGAAACAGTGACTCCACAAATGTGTATTATCATAAAGCGATCTGTCCTCTCAAAGAATCCGAGAAACAAAATAGCAACGATACATCCCCCATAAAAAAAAAGTGATATTTACCGACATGTGTAATGATTCTACACGCAACCAACTGTTTGTTGTACACAATTGATTTTTTCTGCAGTCATTGCCTATTGTTGGTCCATGACTTCATCGATGTATGTTCCTGTACTATTTGCCTACTAGTCAGGTAGGTCAGTCCGCCTATGTCACATATTCATTGACTTAAATACTCTACTTCCTTACCTAACTTCCGATGAATGAAATCAATGCAGTTAGGAACTCTCTGAAGTGACTGACGCGGTAACTGACAGACGAAACATGTCACTTGAAAATGAAAGTTTCCCATCGAAATTCAAACTGCTTCATTTCGCTTCATTAAAAATTCTGGTATCGAATACATAACATGTAGTGTTGTGTCTATTATATCCACATAAAGGTGAAATTTCAATTGTAAATGCATATATTTACCGATCTGTCACAATATTTAAAGGTTAAAAGTGTGCATAATACGATTTTTTGGTCATCTTTGCTTTTTTCATCTTTCTTGTACATGTATATTAGACTGATTTACTGTGTGACAGAAAATATACGCGAAGCTTTTTTCCAAAACTATAACCTTGACCCAATGAACTTGAACTTTTGTGTCAAAGCATTCATAACAGACTGACACGCACAGGGCTAGAACAATACCATTCTGCATACACATGTAACGCACATGTCAACACATCCACATTTACAAAAAGATAAACTTGCATAAGTCATGATTGTTTAAATCGAATTAGTCCATCATTAATTTTGCGTAATCTTCATGATCTTGATTTTGACAACGGACCAAACATTTACGTTTCTATTTTTCAACGTAAATTATCGCAACAGGTTAAAGCGCTGATTTTGCGCAATAATTACTTTTAACCAAAAACAAATCTCACCTGGCGGAATAACGAAAAAGGGTCGAAAGTAGGATGGCATTCTGAAGCTGCCCGGGTTACCAATACTCAACATGGTGGTAAGCAGCTGGTGACAAGTGAAGAGTGACGGTGGTTATTTTCAATTGCTACACTCGCTGTCGCATCAGTGTCATTTATATGTTTTCAGTCCACGCTTCTCGCTTATCAGATTGCCTTTATCAGTCAACACAAAGTTCTAATCTCGATATACGGTAAATACGCATAGCTGGTACTAGATCTTTAACATGCTGAATATTGTGTGTTGGTCGTCTTAGATCATGATGGTATGAATCTGCTGTGTGCTGTCGTTCTGGTCAAACAATTCCGCTTGCAAGGAATGGCAACCTTTCGTGCGCGGTTTACAGTGGGTGGCAGAACGACTTGTTTTCAGCTTTTACAATCTAAGTCACTGTCCATCGGGACATGAATCCCTAATTTGGTTTCGTTGACGCATCGAATTCCAATTTCTTCCGAATTCCTATTCTCACTGTAACTTGTATTGAGACTAGATATTTGAAGTCCTTTCCCATTGTTCACAGCCCCTTGTTGAACAGATAAATTTGCTCTTGAACTCCCGAGTTGACCTTTTTGCTACCATATCACACAATCAACATCTCTTGAAGCCATGGTCTTTGTGTCTGTCATGGATGTCAATTCAAGCTACATGTAAGTCATCCTAGATTATGCGTCACATTATTTCACCACACCATTGTCGATATTTCATCAGTTCTTGAGCTGTCTTTTTGCGTTCTTCACATGCACCGACAGCCGTGATCCCCTTTTCAAACTGACTTTCATGAGAGGAAATCACAGCTAGAAATGCCCAAATGGACTCTAGCCTTTGCTACACGTCTGTTCGTCCTTCAACCTTGACTCTTCAATAGAGGTAACCATGTGACTGTTCTATATCCCATGGCCAATGACAACACTGTTACTTGGCTGTTTAGCCAATCGAGCTCTAAGTTTTCGACACACCACTGCCTCCAAAGTAGGGCATTTAAATGGTTTAAGACGATAAAATCAGTAAGGGACTAAATATAATTGATTACAACCTGTGCAGATATCTGGACTTCTACAATGCTGGCGTGTTGCACAATAGACCTTCAGCCAACATACGAAATCAATAAGTATGCCAACAGCATGTAGCTACGACCCACAAAACACCAGCAGCTCGGAAATATATGACGGCTTATAGGGGAGATTTTATTTAACGCATTGCCATTGAATATTTCTATTTTATACGCACGCTTATGATTATTCACGTGCTAAGAAATGTTCTCTTCGTAATGTTGCAGTAAACTTTTTTTTTTCACAGCTAAAGAAAATAATGATATGCATGTGCATAAACAGGGTTCCTACATTCTCTCCACGATGAAATTCCCTATTTTTCCAGTACTTTCAAGCCTTTTTTCACACAAATAACAAATAATTTATCCAAATGTTTCCTTCTATGCACTATCTGCTCCGTTATGTTACTGAAAATGCACATGTACATAAGTTGGTCGTGAAAATAATAAGTGCTGTAGATGTTATGCCGAGTGCAGTGAGGCTCAAAAATTTTCAGGAAAATAGGTCGATTAACTAGTAAAAATTGCTGAATCTCAAAAATAATGAATAAGATCACAAAATTCCCTTATTTTTCCCTGATAGTTTATAATATTTCAAAATTCCCTGACTGGAAAAATGTCTAATCTTCCCTGATTTCCAGAAGCTGTAGGAACCCTGATAAAACATTTGTTGTACTGGCAGACTTTCATGTATTCATAATTTCGATCTATAAACCTACTGACGTTTACATTATATCCATGGCAAATTTTTCAATACAAAAGCAAGCATACACGATGAACTTCTTGCGAGGGAATGGATACCTATCGAAACCTCTGCCATCTGATGGTACATCCCCTTTACGGGCAAACGTTGGTGTACTTTAGTAATGGTTATGTTTATTAACACCCTAAATTAATTACGGGCCCTTAACATGTACTTGAGGTTTCAATGTATCTTCGGAAGACTTCTCAGTGTACATTTCAATTATCAACCATAAGTAACCTATTAAAGAAGAACTAATTTCGAAATGTCCATGCAACTGGAAAATGTGCACGATATTTAAGAGCACCCACCTTTGTTTTTCTTCTTCTTCTTCTTTTTCCTGTTATTTGTTGTTTGTTCTGTTGATTTATCCTTCTCTTCGCTGCTTATCATGCCACCCATTCCCTCCTCAAGACTCCTTATGGGCTCGCCCACGGGCATGTTACTGGGAGGAGGAGAGCTTTTTGAACTGTAGCCTGATCTTGAATCAAGAAGTCTTTCCATGGAACGTTCAACTCGAGTGGTATTTAAGGGATTGCCGAACGGCGGGTCCTTCGGCGTTATGTCTTTCTTTATGCAAGTTCCTTCGCTGGTGCGATGCACTGTGTATTCATCTGGACTCGACGACATCGTCCCATATGATCGCCGTACGGGAGTTGACGAAAAACTGAGCGGAAACGTAACTAAAGCGTCAACATCGCGGCGCACTGGCCTTCCAATGTCTGAAGACCCTGTATGATAAAAATCTCTATCTTTCACCGGTAATTCAATACTACCGCTATTTCCATAGCGGCTACCAAATGTTGTCCTTGCCCCTAGAGCTCTATGAGCTTGTGCGTGTTTTTCACTAAATTCTTGTTCATACTCTTCATCATCCTCGGCATCCATTGACGCAAAACCGGATGAATTGTGTGGACCGTACAGGCGCTCGTGAACGTGAACTGTTTGGATGTCATCGTTGTCGTCCGACGTAACTTCGACAGCCTCGTCATACTGTTCATCATGGGCCTTGCGTGCATGTTTGTTGAAGCTGGACACATTGAAGGTTTTCAACTCCGTACCCTCGTTAAATTCAACAGCCGGGTTGCCGCGAGGAGAAGGGTTGGGCAGGATCTGAGGGGTTTCAATTACGACCTACAAAGCAATCAGTTGTTTAAATAAATTCGTTCACAGTTTTTACCATAGTATCCGACACAAGTAAAAGGATCTTGAACCGAAATATTGACATGTGCAGCAAGATTCTCAAACGTTCATAGAATGTAATTTTGTTACTTCACTAAAAGGACTACGGTAGAACTTGTCTTGAGCGACACTGTGTGTCGTAAAAGGCAGGGTGTCACCCAAGACGGGATCATTTAAACATGTTTTAACAACGTTGCATGCTGATGTCATTCAAGACAGGTGTTGCCCAAGACAAGCTCTACTGTACTTTCAAAATGATTTTTCAACATATTTACCTGCTGCAACTCATTGCTGTCGTAGGCATCGTCCCCTCCACTTCGTGGTGAGTCTATATCTGTAGCAGAGTCGTTTTCAAAAGCTTCGTCATACGCCATATCGTGGAGACGTTCGTTTCTGTGGATGATACCCTGCTTCCCGTGATGATCATCTGGAATAATCAGAACAATACTTGTTAAAGCGTGGTTAATTACTTCCTCGGAACTTTATCCGTAATTTCATCATTCGGAATTTAAGAAGCAAACACCAATTTTAGTATTTTTCTTTTCCATGTATGTCGGAGTTTCGGATTACTGAACGGTTTATAACGATGAACTGCCAAGCAAGTTCTGTGCTCCAAGCACACGGAAAAAAAATCTGAAATAAAGAAATCTATGGGTGTCTTCTTGTCTTGTCTCACCAATGTTGAGTGTTCCTCCGAACCAATGTGAATGGGAAGCATCCCGAACCAAACATTCTAAAATACAAAGTCCAAAGACATTGCAACTTGTTGTCTACTTACGTCGTCATTATCTAAAATAATGACAATGTTGTGTACCGCATGTGCCAACTTGATACCAAAGACTAGCAATTTATTTCAAAATTACAAGAATGCATGCTGGTGCTGGCATCTCTGAAAACCATGGCGTCGGGTCGTAAAAATGCCAGATTTTACATTACAAACTCCAAACACCATCTGAAAGCCAATTTCTTACTTGGCACACATGCATTTTGCAGTTGCCATGCTGTATGTAGAAAACGTTGGACGGTGCGCTCATACGCCGGATCTGCTTCATTTTTCACTTCGTGTTTCATATCTGTTTCTGCAAACGAAGGCGAATCATCATTAACATCTCTATTTTTGCACATTTCACACTCTGAATATCGCTTTCAAAGAACATTAACGCAAACATGAAGTAAACGTTTCGACAAACAACCAAAAACATTCTGGTATCAAAATATGTACCAAACTGTATCCCATTTTGACACGGCGGAAAGGTGAAACTGTCTTCAACGTCAGGTTTGCATTGTCTAGGAGACGCATCTGTTGAGGTAGATTCGCAATCGCTGACCTGACCAAGACTAACATGGCTTGCCGATTTACTTGCGGTACCACAAGACAGAAGCGAACTGCACGGTTTACTTTTCACCAGCACCATGGGATCTCCCGAATACCCTGCGGCAAAAGGCCGAATATTCACTTCTATTTCAATGTAACGTGTAAATGCGACGAAATAGCGAAAAACAAATTTGAAGTCGTATTATTACGTTAGGTATCTATGGTATATATCATTAACGATCAGAAAACAATCAAACAAGACAGAAAGAAACCCAAATAACGTTAAAGTAATCCAGGTCTATCTAAAAACATACATGAGCTCATATCAAATATAGGCTCTGGATTCTGCGAGGCGACGCTCATTTCTGGCGACAAAGACGCGTTGTCTGGAATCTCATATGCAAACGTTCCTGATGAAACGTAACCGCAAAGCGCGTCATAGTCCACTGCCGGGTTTCCTGGATCCAGAAGCACTATCCAGAAAGGATGCGGACGTGAACAGTAGTTGGAAAGGCAAAATTAACAAGCAGCTTTGAATGAAATATTCATCACTCGCAAATAGACGAGTGCGGAAAGTTCACCACCCATGATATTCTGCACAGTTAAGCTAGCACCGTCTACACAGCCAATCTTACATGTTCTTCGTTGAAGAAGGTTATGTTAACCAACATGTATGTTAAAACTACACATAAGGCTGGAACTGTAATTTAACACAAAAGCCTGTGACTAAAGAAATGTTAACTCGAAATTAACCATCGAAATACTGTGCCTACTATTGACTAAATTTCCTTCAAATTCATATTCTTCTTCGCTGTTGGCAAGACCATAAGATTCGTCAGTTGCTATAGTGTTCATATATTCAAGCCTTGTGTAACTATATGACTTCTGTACAGGTTCCTTGATTGTCCCTTGAAAACCTGTTTATATGCACACAATATCATCTGCACATCGTACAAATAAAGGACTTAAACCCATTTTCCCCATTAGGACTACAACATTTGGCAACAGGAATTTGTTGGTAACACTGCAAGCTGCCGCGATTTCACGCCATTAGTGACCAAGTAAGTCTGCATCAACCTCAAAATTGAAGAAATTCAATGTGACCGCATGAAGAAAAAAAATTGTAATCCATGAAATTACGAGCTTAACTTACCGAAGTTTTGAGTTGGTGTTGTTTTGTTATCAGTCCGTGGTTGGAAATAGTCGAGAACGCCAACACGCCCCTCACTTCCATCATCGGTCAGTTCTGCATCGGACATACTTCCTGTTGTTTTGCTCGAATTGAATACACCTGTAAAACATTGCTAATATTATCGCCGCGTCAAAATGTTGAACCTGACAGCCTTTTGGCTTCGTGTCTATGGAATGTTCCCCACCACTACGCCCCTATCCCACCCTAACCACCACCATCCTACCACCCCCTATGAGACTAAAGCTGGAATGAAATGACGGTCAGGTTTTCAGGACGATGACTGCAAAGTCTTATTGAATTTCATTCGATAGACACCATGTCCATTATCTTTAATACAAACAGATCAAGTACTTTTTTACGAAGAATTAACGAAGAAGCATCAACAAATAGAACATAACCCTCACAGTTGGAAGTACAGTAGAACTTGTTTTGAGTGGCACATTTTTACCTGCCTTTTACGGCATATTTGCTCTGAAAACTAGGGTGTCGCTCAAACAGGTTCTACTGTAACTGAACATGTCATTTCTACAAACCTGAGTCACTCTGATCACCATCCTCAGTTTCGGTGGTGCTGACGTCACCACTCTTTACGAAATGACGCGACGTTCGGGAGAGAGAAGCAAGGTTGGGTTTGCGGCACACCGAACTCCCACCACCACCAGTGTTGGTGTATTCTTCTTGTTCCATTGTGATGTCATCAACGCTGCTTTCTGATAATCTTCGCAACCTGCAATATATATCCTCCATATTAGTTTAACAAACTGAAAACAAATTTCTGTGAGCCCAATAACTACCTGTGGCCTTAGTCTAAGTACCAGCTATTTTTGGAACGAACCACCCATTTTGATTATGAAAAAGTTAAAAGTCTTCCAAAGTTCTCACATACAAAAGATGGGTAATATAGAACAAATTTGTATCAGTAGTCCGTTGGATGAAGTTTCAGACTCCGTTTTGGAGTTAAGCCTTCTAAAGTTTTCATGTACAAAAGATAGAAAATTCGGAACAAATTTGTGTCGGTAGTCCGTTCGATGAAGCTTCAGACTCCGTTTTGGAGTTCTGTTTTGAAGAAGACAAAAAGGCTAGAAATGGATAGATGCAGATTTAAGGCACAAACCTGTCAACCAAATTACTCGGGCGACGGGCACAGCTCAACCTGTTACTAACTTCGGAAGTGAGGTTTTGATGTTCGGTGGATGAAGCCAACTCTGCAAAACCACGGTCCGACAAGTCTGCGATGCGACGCGCTTCTTCCTTTATGCACTCAACCTGTATAATTACAAAATAACATGGCAATTCTGGCGTTTTATTACATACGTGTATTCCATATGTGCAATTTCATTACCACAAGGATAAACCTGTCACCTTTGGGACCTTATAGAAAGAAAACGCTTGCAGTGAAAGATTTAATTATTTACAGTGCAGAATCCATAGCAAAATACTTTTGTAAAAACCTTAAAAGCATTTTAAGCCGACACAAAAATATCTTTTCCAGCAATTTTAACACTGTATTTTCACTAAATAAATAATCTCATCTGCGTTGCTATGTCAACAATGTATTAACTGTTGAACATGTCGAGAAATGATCATGATAATTATTTTTTGGCACAGGCTATTTCAGGCAGTCTGTACATATAACCATGTTACAAACTACATGTATACAAAAAGTTTCTACAGGACCACGTTGCACTCGTTTTTCTGTAAAACTTGTTTTTAGATGTAGCCATTTATTTGGGTTCCTGTTCGTGTTACCCAAACGATGACACAATGATTTCGTCATTAAAATGATAAAATTAATCAGCGTCGACCATTTTTGTCCTCGGTTTCTTTGGTTATGCATATTCCGATACGTAGTAAAACCGTTCAACTTATTTTAAAGCAAAAACAGTCATAATTTATGGCACAAACAACAATTTCTATACATCCACTATAATATTCATGCAAACATGCTGCTGGTTCATAACCTCGCACTTTTGTTTTTACTCACCTGTGCAAATCCATGTTATGAATTTAATCGGCCAGGCATAATGCCTACTATTATGTCGCAAATTCACGTAACTACATTTTTATCTGTGTATTTACCAGCAAAACGTGCCTTGTCTTGCAATGCTTTCGTTATCGTTCATTCATCCGTGCGTCCAGATACATGTAACGGATTATGAGCAAATGAACAACACTTGTTGACAATCAGAAAAGTGGACTCTTCGTTCATTTTTGTGAAGATGTTAGGCCTAGTTACGTCGTATTGCAAGCGGGCAATGGACCCTTCAACTGAAAGACATTCGACTGCTATTTCTCAAGGTTTTAGTTTAGTGGTAAGTTTTAAAATCCATTTAACTATATTTATGCGCAATGGTCTTTGCAGTCTTGTGACCATATTTGGGCATATGATCGTATCTAACAGAGTCGCTATCTGCTTGCACAAAGACCATTATGTTGATTTTATTACATTTAAAATTTCGTTGATAATTACAAGTTCATCTTTACCCAACCTTGTAAACACGTACTTGCTTCATATCAAACATCTTTCACGTTCCAGTTTTGCCTTTTGCGTATAATTGCGTCATAAATTGTATCGCCGACAGATAACGATGATCTAATAACGTACGCGTTTTAGCCGATATTAAAATATCGGATCCTTGGTATTTTTACTATAACTTTGGGAGACTGGCAATTTTTAGGCAGTCATGTAGTTTACAAGGAAAATTTATTCCAGAAAATTTCAGAAATTCCACTTGTCATCGTGCACATGTCCCTTCAACAGTCGTACAATAAACGGAAATGCATGCGTATGACTGTCATGTGTACCTTTGTAAATACACGCGAAATGCCGAACATCATGAGCCCGATATCCTAAATATGCACCATAAAAATAACACAAACAAGGCTAAAAACAAGAATTTCACCCGTAAAAAGTAAGCGAGACACTTCGCATCTTCTCCAATATTTAAACTTGCATCTAACATTGCTTGTGGCCAAATAACTTTTGCATTATGGCAAATAAAAAAGAACACTGTGTTTATTTGCAAGTTTCTAGGTTTAAAAGGTTACCACTGATCAAAATTTGCTTTCCGCTGGCTTACTTTCGTGTCGAATACAAATATGAGCGACCATAGTCAAGACTGCCAATTCTCTATATTTCATTTTTCATATTTTCCTTCAAATGTACCAAGTCTACATCTGGCCACTAAAGGTACTTTCTCTTTTGCATGAGTATTTTCGATGGCCTATTTTTGACA
Source organism: Haplosyllis anthogorgicola (assembly GCA_038406195.1). Classification (NCBI taxonomy): domain Eukaryota; kingdom Metazoa; phylum Annelida; class Polychaeta; order Phyllodocida; family Syllidae; genus Haplosyllis; species Haplosyllis anthogorgicola. The sequence continues at coordinate 1,033 of JBCAUI010501428.1, read as the reverse complement.
CTGATAAATAACATGCATGTAATTAGGCCTACTGCCACCCAACTAGCAATATGTTTCCGACTGCTTGGTAAAAACAACTACACTTCTCCTGGCCGACTAAAAATAGATATACACACTGTATTTCAAGTTAATCAATCCCTCTTCCTCGTTTTTGAAAATCGATGTCTGGAAATTGTACTTCAATCGGACCAGTGCCACAGGTTGTTTCGTGGTAAAACGATACACGACATAGTCACTTACCCATGGCTCGATGTCAGGTAATTCCACTAAATAAGAGGGTGATAGAAAGTGATAATTTAGTCAATAGCAGGCCTACATGTTCAGAGTTGCAGCTTACACATAGAGGCATACAGCACACAACACTTATTCAGACCTGCCTGGATCTATCATGGCTGCCTTCCTCTAAACCAATCAAAACCTCTGAGACATCCTTGCAGCAGTGGCGGCCTTGACCTTGACCAAAAGGGATACAAAATAGCTGACCCCGTCATTCACAGCAAAAGCAAAGTGTGTGGTTTTTTGCCCACATCATTTGATGGGCAATTAATAGCCTAACCCAGTCTGGCTTTCACGTTTCATCAATTGTTAAAAAAAGGGTCAAATCAACCACTCAGACAGGAACCGCAGTTGAAGATCTCCTTCTTACCCTCTATGCAATAAAGACTCATCAGATAACAAACATTATTTTCAGTCATCACTGATGAAAGGTCATAGCAGACCCACGCTAAGAATGATCGAAGCAGATATTCCGTGAACACAGTAAACAAATTGGCTGTATATATATCAAAATCTTTGAATGCCACCAAATCCTACATAAAATACTTAAAGTACAAATGTTCAGTTACTCAATAAAAAAAGGATACAGCCAAATGCTTTCGATTGAATAGTGTAATGTTGAATGATGTGACATTAATGATTTAACCCTTTACTGGTCATAAGCATGCTGGAGCATGCCTGTGACTTTGATGCCTTTAATCAGCCATATCTCTGTAAATATGCATCAGACCAGCATTAAAGTGGTATTTTTGGAAGC
>JBCAUI010501417.1:0-13291 GCA_038406195.1 Haplosyllis anthogorgicola | reverse complement strand
TTGACAAATAAATAAATTTACATTTTTATTTTTTATGTTCATTTATCTACAATTATTACTACATGACATTTGCAAACAGTATTTATCCATTTCTGAGAAACGTAAGGTAACGCCAACACAAAGTATGTGAAAACTAACTTTCCATGACTGTCTATGCAAATTTCAACTATTTACCGGCGCGCAGCTGAGACCGGCGCGCATCTGAGACTGCTACAGCGTTTCTGGATATAAATGTGACAAAACTAGTGTTTAGCAGAGACGGGTCAGTCACAGGGTTGTTTGCGAGGCGTGTGACTAACCTGTATCTGCTAAACTGATGTTTATTAACAAATTAAACCGATGGACGTTTCTTAATTTTAACTATTGCATAGTATATGTTTAGGTAGAGTGAAAAGAAGGGAAGTCACTGTATATATCAGCGGTCACTAGGCTAGAAATCCTGACGTAATAATGCATCGCATATTTTCTTGTGAACTATACTTGGTTTGTCTGTCAAAAAGGTAAATAGACTATCACAAGTAGCTGGAAGCTGTTGTTCATAAGTACAATCTGTATCAAAAAGCCATACATTCCAGAATTTGCTGAATTTCACAACCAATAACTTTAATCTACTGGATGGAAAATGACTGACATTTAAGCGAAAGAAAAGTGCCATAATGTTACTTAGTGCTCTGACGCAAATACTGATAGTGTAACTAAGTTATATGTGTGGCATTTATATCATCTGAGGGCAGAGATGGAGTAAAACTGTAAAAACCGTAATATTTTACTGAATTAGATCAATTATTAAGAAAATTAAATAATGAATTACAGAACACAATGCTGGTTTAAATCAGTAAAGTGGTTATTCGCTTACGTGCGAGGCTTGTCGAGACTTGTGAAAACAGCTATCAGTAACTCTTCCATTTACGGTACATATGGAATATTTTACATCATGAATCAAAATGAATTCAAGGTGAGTGATTTTACAACAAAGATAACGTTTTACCGAACAAGTAATTCTTGTTAATAGCCACGTAACGGATTGAACTGAATTTGGTGCCGAGGTATAATAAAGCAATTACTGATACAGGTCTTCATTGTGCCCTGCCAAATTTACATTTGTCCTAATTACAATAAAATCGTCCAAAAGGTTTTAAACTAAAATCTCAGAATATTAACAATCTTTTGACGACCTGCACAAGTCCATCACAAACCTCCAATTTGCGCTGCTAAATTTTTTCTACTTTGGATGCAATCAGACCCAGTCTTCAAGAAGGCCATCGTCTTTATGGTACTCTATTGTGGGGAAATCTTACATCTACCGGATTCATCTGATTCCGCCTCTGGACAAACCATCTTACTTGATCCCATATCAAAAGGTGCTGACTTTCTGTATTATACCTTCAAACAACCTTTTCATAAAAAAGATTCGGATGTCAGTATTACCTTCGCTCAATGACTCTTCCCACTCTCCATAACCTGGTACGGTCTTAAAGCCACAAAGCACGAGCAATCATAGACGTAAGTTTAGAATATGTTGCTTTTTGACAATAAAATATAATGTGCAAAACCTGACACCATTTTGATTTACATTGATAGTTTTCAGAAAATTGTATCTCTCGTCACCAGTTCTCATACAAGTGAGATCGCTGAGTACTATTAAATAGACTTTAAATTTGGTAACTTCTTCTTTCGGATTTCCTTTTGAGGCTACACTTCTATAGTCAAACAGAGCCCTCCAACCATATTAGCGACGGTATAAAAAGCGATTAAAGTTAAATAATTGTGCTTCTCACCACAAATATCTCTTAATGCCTCACAGTGAAATTTAGGTAACAGCTGTTTGGCAATTTTGGACTAAATTTTACTTAAATTTACAATTTCGGACTAAAACTGTCATCATATAAAATCTATGGAAACTTACTTTACACGTTCGATCGGAAGCTTAATTTTTTAAATAACTAAGGTGAGACCTTTTATTTTTTAATAGCATGCTCGCAAGAACATTTCAATTCTTAAGGCGTATTCTAATTGAAAGCAAACATTAACATTACAATCATTGCCTACATATCTGTTCCTCTATAATTGCTCATTAAAATATCCGCAAGTCACCAAGGATCATTTAGCACACATAGAATTTTATGTAAACGAAGTCTTTGCATCAAGTACATATTTTTACCGAGATTATTAGTATTTGAAAATTTCAGTGGAAATCGTTACGTATTAACAGATAAATATTTTATTTACATTTTAATTAGGCTCAGTCATATAAATCATCTTACGTATTTTCTTTTTGCGTTTTTTCCTCGTTTAATAATTAACCATTTCCAAATTAATAACATTATTGATTTTCGAATCACAATGAATATAATTGTTGGTATGTCGCTTTACCTATTTAAGCAATCGAAATTTCGATCGCAAAAGAAACAACTACTACGCAGAACTTAACATTTAGAACGTTGAGAACATAGGCTATTGTGTAACCTTGTTTTCTCTCATTATCAGAATTGATGTTGTGAGAGTGGTCTACATAAATCTTGGCATCAGTGTCATCTAATTAGGCATTGTATACCAGCATGTAATATATACAGCTGAAAATTATCTCTATTTTATGCAATCAGTCGATCATATGAAGAGAGAAGAGAGTATGTACGTAACATCAACACTGGATATTTAAAGTCCACCTTTCTGTTTGGATGCACTTGATCTATTTACTGTTCATGTCATACATTTTATTCTATGTATGACTGGGTCACCAACTACTGTGGTTTTATCATACGACACATGTTTAAGTCTTGCCCAGTACCCTGTGGGTCTGCACACATAAACTAAGGCAGAATATTGGAAACATACAGTTCGCCATGGAATAAACAAATGTACATTTTACATACACGTTCATGTCACACAACGTAATGCAAACAGTGTATGTGCAAGTGTTTGTTGTTCACGGAATCACGGAACAATATTCCTACGTATTTAGATATATGTAGAAACAGTATAGTTTACAACAATTTATGCAAAGGGATCAAGAGATATTTTCTTTCATGCTGTAATATTCCTTTGAAGACAGAGAAGTTAATTTTACTTAAAATAACTTTGCACCAGGTTTGTACCAAGTTTATGAATGTTTCTCATTTCGAATTAATTGATTATCAGTAAGGTCAGGGCACTTCTCTTTCCATTTTCAGAATTCTTAATGCTGAGGGTACAAAATTATGATGTCAATATGGTCACTTTTACTAACAGTAACACTTTGGATTTGCTGTCTAACACTGTCCTCAAGTGAGGTGGATTTCCGCTACCATAATTCACAACAACTCGAGGATTTTCTGAAAAATGCAGTCAGCCAATACCCACAACTTACCAACTTGTACAGCGTTGGCCAATCTATACAAGGTAAGTGTGCGTTACAAAGCACTTAAACATTGTACACTTGTACACTGAGTTTCAGTTCGTGATCTTCGTGAGACAAAAGGTTCAATGAGTCACAGAGTAATGACACTTTTCGACGACAAAAATGAGGCATTTATGTCAGATTTTATGTATTTTTTGATTACGTCCCCTCTGCCTTTTTTGACATTTTTATTTGTTTATGTTTTTCATATCACTGCCTACAAAAATATCCCCAAATGAAACATTACCCAACAAATAATTCTGGCCTAAACGGGGTTGTCTGTGGCAACTTCAGGATATTTACTGAGCCTATCCCACGAAAATTTAATATGACCTACAGGTGTTCTCAGCACATTTTAGGCCAGACTTTTTCTATTTGTTGGATTGCATTTCAATGGACGAATATTTTGAGATCGGCGATCGGAAAATAATTTTTTTTTAAAAAATGATCTTCACTGTGCATTTTTATATTTTTTGAATAAAATTCATGAATTGACATATATTTTTTTCTGAATGATGTTTGATGAGATGATGGAATTTCGGGTTATTTGGGCTCTGATTTAATTTTTTTTAAATTCTCGATTTCTGGGAGCGGCGAAAAATGTAATCAACAAATATAAAAGTATTACAAGTTGATGATCATTCTTGTAAAATTAAATCTGAGCTTTTTGATATCAAATTGACAAACTAAATACCCTCACTTTCCCTTGTCATATAACGACTGATATTGGCGCACACGCAACCAGCGTAATAGCTGGCGAGGCTACATTAATATATTACGTTTCATAAATTAACCTCAGAATTGGAAAATACCATTCCTCAATGTGTAATGACCTAACTTTTTTCAGGTCGAGAACTCTGGGTTCTATCTTTGGGACCAAATGCCAACAGACATGTGCACCTTCGCCCAGAAGTCAAATATGTGGGCAACATGCATGGTAACGAGGTTGGTAATCTATTGTCTATTGCACGTACACAATACCTTTGTAACGGCTTTGATGGAAATGATTTTTTTCTATTTTATTTGGTCTAGATTTTTTAAATTTAGGTTTTCCTTCATCCGTTCATAAACTTTTCAAAATGACACACAGAATGAAGCAATATTAAAGTCCACTCCTGACTAACACAATTGATGTACAATTCTTCCCCAGGTGACCGGAAGAGAACTACTGATACACTTAATAGACCATTTACTTTCCAACTACCATACGAATGGCACGATCAAGTCGCTTCTAGACACCACCCGTATCCACATTATGGTATCCATGAATCCGGATGGATTTGAGAATGCCACGCAGTACATCAGGAGGTACAACCACAGGAGATGCGTTGGAACCTACGGAAGGTATGGTAGACCTAGAAATTTCACACCTCCACATAGGAAACACACAATTGCGATATTTCAGTATTTAAATGAATAGAAACTAATTAAAATTGGATCGAAACATTAACCAATCCACTGGTAAAACAATATTTTCCCATAATCTACACATGTTTTTCAAAAGCTACTACCTAGGTCACCTTGGAAACAACCAAGGGGGTGATTTTAACGAGAAGTAAATGACTGCACATTTAGAATCCGATGTAAATTTGAATGTCACAACTGCCTAGCCGAGTGCATAGCTTCATTATCTGCCACTTTTCTAAATGCTGGAGCCATCCTTTCCTTTCACTAGATTCAACATGCCTGGTTGGGACCTCAACCGCAACTTTCCGGACTATTTCGAAGACAACTTAAGGTTTACCCACAGAGCCAAAGAAGTTAAGGCCGTCATGAAATGGAGCGAAGAAGTACCGTTTGTCATTTCAGCAAATTTCCATGACGGAGCAGTGGTGGCCAACTTTCCTTACGAGAACTATCCCGGAGGAGGTACCTTGTTTTCGAACAACGGCCATTCGCACTTTATTTTCTCCTTTAGCATGAGGTTCAGCATGGGAATTTTGTTGATTTCAAACTTTAACATTAAAACCGCACAACTAAAAAAAATTTGCCGTGCTAGACTTCATGTATGTAAGAGCCATCTAAAACTATTGTTATTTCACCTTTAACACATTGTTTTAGATGAAAGCTCTTTCACAATAGGTAGATAGGTACTCTGGTGGAGATTTGCATTTTTATTTCAGGTTACCAGCCTTGGCACTTTTAATTTGGTTCGTTTATTTCAGTAGAATTTAGGATAACATCCAATTGGTGTGGATCTATCAGCTTCCAACCTGCTGCAAACCAGGCTCGGCTTTAAATTGACTTAAAGATGAACTTTTTTTTTGCCTGGACGAAAAAACATTTTCATCTTTATTGTCTTTCCCTTCTGGTACCTTGGTGTCTACCTGATGTTGCTTGACTATTGGTACTTTGTAGGTATAATGCCAACGGTTATGACTTGAACCGTAACTTTCCAGACAATTTTGAAGCAACCTCTAGTCCTCAACAAGTAGAAACCACGGCGATTATAAACTGGTTATCAAGCCACAGTTTTCAGCTGTCTGCAAACCTTCACGGTGGCGCAGTGGTAGCAAACTATCCGTATGATAATTATGGTCATGGTACGATAATCTGCTTTATTAGTTGTCATTTTAAGGTGCGTTACAATAAAGGAGACGTTATGGCTTAAAACAATCTTCCAATGGGAATGCAATCGCCAGAATTTTCCAAAATGGCTGTCCGGATAAATTATACTTTATTTTGAATTAGGCATAGCTTCTGCAGCTGATAGATTTAGCAGTTTAATGCATCAGGAAATAGAAATATTACGAAGTCCGCACCGTGCACGTAATTACTGTCTAAAACAAGCAAGCTATGTGATACAAGACAATGCAAATTGCAGTGACGGAAGAACTATCTTTCTAATTGAGCATTTATATCTTGTAGCCAGCAGACACGGATTTCAACCTCGATACAGTGAAGCTCCAGATGATGACGTCTTCAGACACTTAGCTAGAACCTATTCCTTCTACCACAAAACCATGCACTACGGCGATGGCTGCGACGGTTCAAAAGGAAAGTTTAAAGACGGAATTACAAACGGTGCGGAATGGTATCCGGTCAAAGGTACAGGCTTCTATAACATAACATGAACTATTCTAACGTCGCTTAACCTTAACGATGGAAAGAGCGAGTAAATTAACAGAAATAAGTAACAAGTAATCAATGATTCAATGTTGATCTACTTCAGTCGACTTGAGATGTCATTTGCTGTTACATTCGACACTTATTTGTGGCATTGCCTTTTTACTACGAAAACAAATTATTGCCTTGTTTGTTCACCATGCAGGAGGAATGCAGGATTACAACTATATATACCAAGGCACGTATGAGTTGACACTTGAATTGTCTTGTTGCAAGTACCCACCAGAAAGTGAACTTGAGGGACTATGGAACCAAAATAAAGAAGCTCTCATTGCTTACTTACAAGCAGTTCACATGGGTAAGATTTCTACCAGCTGCCTTGCAATATATCAATCAATGTATTAAACCTGCTAAAATTGGATGCAAATTTATAACAGTTCATTCATTACATTTGTCACGTTTCTGCAATTTATTAAATCAGGCTACTCAAATTCTGCCATAATAAATTGAGCATGATGAACAACCATATTAATATGTGCAATTCAGTCTTTGTAGTTTTGTACATTATGCAAATAATAGTGAATATACCGTTCAGGAATCAAAGGCGTCGTAACGGACCACAATGGTGAACCAATAGAGGGCGCTGAGGTAAAGGTCAAAGGTCGAGCTCATCCTATCCATACTACGAGCAATGGTGAATACTGGAGACTACTTATGCCAGGCAAAACATACACAATTCAGGTTGGTGCATGAGTAAATAAATAAAAAGTCTGCAACCAAATGAATAAGAAGTCTTGATGAATTGTGGAATACATGATATTCTTCTGTAGTTTTCTTTTTTTAAAACTACATTTCAGTAATATCCAACGAGACCACTGAACTCTAATAATACCGTACCTGCGACCATACCAAAACTACAGGAATAAGTGATTATCAACCAAGTGCTTGTTTATTTTCAGGTCTATAAACCCAATAGCGACTATATTCCAGTGGAACGTGATATAACTCTTTTCGATTTTAATCCTGTCATTGTCAACTTTTCACTTGAAAAGCCACGATCCTCTCAGTCGAGTAGCCAAACCAACAACAACCCTGCTGCCGTGTCCAATGGAGCTGTTAACTACCGTAGATTCGCCAACTCGCTCAGTCCACCGCTCTTCCTCTATTGGATGCATTATTACAGCTGATCGTGTTCACTTTTAGGTAACCAAATTTAAGTTCGAGAAAATGCAAATTCTGTAAGATCCAAATGCGATTTAAAAAGTATAATGTCTATGGTTCAAACGGGCACAAATGTTTTGGTCTACTTTTGTACTATTTGATCACATTAAATTGTAAATGCGTGACAGTAAAAATTCATCCGCGCATTTTCCTTATTTGTATCATTCATAAAACAGGACTTAACATTAGATATTGCCATCTGGGATTCCGATATCCTCTCTGTATGTAAAACAATTCTGACTAGCAAAAGGTCTACATTACTTATTTCCTGTTCATTAGTCTCCTTACTGTTAAAAACTTGAACCTTCAAGAACAGGTAGTCGTGGATGACAATTTCAAGCGTTTTTGTATTTAATTTTGTACAAAATGTAGTTTGACATGGTATGCTCGCCTTCATATGTATTCAGCATGTATTTATGAATATTTAACATCATTATCATACCATAAACACAAGAATGAGTCAACCATGTACTGCTATTTTATGAAAACGTTGTGACATCAGGAGATTCAGATTTTAATTGCATGAATGTGTATTTCTTACTTATGCAAGTCATTGCATCTTTTGAATACGTTTTACTTAATTTTGCAAGAAATGGTTCGCTATTTAGTCCTTTCGTTCAGTTAAGGCCACTTTTTTGTTGGATTACATTACATTCAGTTTCTAATTTTTTAGAACGGCACGTAGTTTCTAATGAAATCCAACAAAAACAGATACCGTGCGGTTAAGTAGACGATTCGCACGCATCATGTCAGGAAACGAGATACACTGTATAAAATACAAGTAGGTCCGATGCAAATTAACCGCATAAGTACAAACAATATCTAAAGTATTTTTGATTCAATCCCTGATGTTAATACTGAGAATTAGCTTTATCCATAAACGGATTACAATGGATTTCTAAGTTTTAGTCTAGGCTAAATAAACAGCGTCAGAACTTTTTGTCTCTCTCGACAAGGAGCCTGGTACTAGATGCAGAATGAATTAGTGGATTACAATTGCGCATTGTGTACTCCCACTATTTTACGCGTTTCAGTCATGTGAACGAACATTCACAAAACTAATCCCAGGGATATTAACACTGCAATAGTATTTTCCTATAAGTACTTGGAGCTTGTACGCAATTGAAAGCTTGTATTTCCCGTGGATCTTAGTTATTATATGATTAGCACGTGGAACCTGTTGTTCACTAAAACACTAGTTGTTTTGCATTTTATACCCACATCTTGTTTCTTTTTGTACCTCAAATGTCATCTGAACGTCCCCTAAAATTTACGTTAAACGTTTTACACAACCTTAAACAAATTGATTCAGAATGAACTTCAAGATGAACCAGTAAACATGTTCTTGGGCATGAAATTCTTCAAGCTAGTACAAGTGTGGTACTCAAAAACGCACAAAAATTGCATAAGCTTCACTTGTAACATTTGTCAGTGTAAATCCATACACCTTTTATATTCTACTTTAAACAAAGAAATACTTGCCAAGAGATAAACTTCCATGTTCGTGTACATGTTCTTTGGGTTTTTTTGTTTATGCTGTCTATTTGTGAAGTTGAATAGTGAAAATGGTTTGTAAGTTGCACGTGCTAGGCACAAAATATACTGAGGCTTTGTACAAGGTGCTCAATACGCGTTGTAGATTTACTTGTCAAGAACTTGTTGACATACTTGACATACGCCACAAAGTCAACACACTTGTACAAGTTTTTCCATAGTTAAATATTCTGTCTGAGGCTTCTTTGATGTCTGGTCCATGATATTTGATGTTAATTTTAAGCCAATTAAAAAAGTAAAAAACATCCACTGTGCACTGTTTTACCATCTAATGTGAAGAGGAAATGTGAAAACCATTACGAGGCTTCTTTCAGCTTCACCTAACTTTGACAACTAGCACAGAACCCTTCCATATGGTAATGCATAAGTACAGCAGGTGTACCCTACAAATAATTTCTTCACTAGTACCATGTAACGTCATATTTGCAATACTTGACATTTCAAACAACCATTTCGAATCGGAACAAAAGTTGTCTTTATGTCCTCCTTGGTCAAGTTATCTTCCATCAAAACACTTCTTTTCTCCTAGCCGCATATTTATTCGCATTGTCAACTGGCTGATGTGATTGTTATCTCTGTGCAACTTATTCCTTGCTATGGCTAAGTCATACTTGAATCATTACAGTGTACATACATTACATAAATATTGTATTTTACTTTTGCAAACGCACTTGTTAAGTACTGAACATTCCATTTTTGGACAAGGGAAATAAAATTTAAATGAAAACCATTTATGTCTTGTGTGTTATTGCTTCTTTTTATTATAAACAGTATGTACAGTTTTTTTCGTATTTCTTCATGTGTATCATTTTCGTATTTCTTTATGCGTGTCACATGTACCAAAATGGGCAACACCACATATCAATTACTGAAAAATAACAATACCGGTTTTTCAGTGCGTTTTCGCGGAAATTTGCTACTTTTCTCTGGCACTACATGACCTTTTAATAAATACATCTCAATGTAATGTTTGTTCACATCTTTCTTACATATTTGTTTCCGGTATACATGTTTGCTTGAGGAAATATCAAACTCTGTTCATGTAGTGTACCACGGTTAACATCACATGAACTGGACAAGTACTTTCAAAACATTCCTTTCCAGTACTTTCAAAACATTCCTTTCGTTCTCAAGATAGTTGTCTCAGTTTTGACCGGGCAGTTTACATAAACCCACAAGCAGAAATTACATAAATAACCAGATTACTGATATCATTCTTATCACAATTTTTCTTCTAAATTTACGTCATCTCATGTTGCATTCAATGCGAAAATAACATGCAATACTTATCTCCTAACGTTGCTAACAAAATTTCATTGGGCTTCTTGCACAACTAAATCTCGAGCTGCTTGAAACGCTGCGATCAGAGAACTAAGTTGAATTTTTTCATTGGTTCCGCCAGCCAATCTGTACCTGTAGATGTAACATACGACAAGTATGAGTATTAAGTACATTTGCATCTTTTGAATACAAGGTCGTTTCGGGCATGACTTTAACAGCAAATCTAGAACTTAAGAAATGTGACCCACAAAGACAGTTCTGCAAGATAAATAAAATACTTACTCCACATCTGCCATTTTATCAAGCAAGTGTATTCTCACGTGGATTGGGAAATCAACTGAAATTAAATAAGAAAAAAACTTTTTAATATTTATAATTAGGAACTATTTTTCTTTGCTACTCTATCTAAAACTGTTTTAGGTACGATTTCGTGCGATTATTACTTGCACACAATTTTATAATTGAGAAAGTGATACTTACTTCTGTGAACATAATGATGTACCTCTGTTAAAATGTCTTCTAAGGCCAACCCTTTAGCACTCTTTAAATTTATGATATCTAAAGCGTAGTTAAAGAAACATGCAAAGAAAAACGTACCAAACTAACATGCATATATGTAGGAAACGACAATTTTCCCAATCATCTTTTTGACTATCCTACCCGGGTTTCCCTCACACAAGCAAACTGACAAATTTACTGTCCGTGAGATTTGAGGATCAGGTATCTTGACATTATACAATAATTAATAAAAACTGTATGTTACAGGATACTGTTATATGCTTTACTAAAGTTCTCGTTTAACATCCATGTTACAATATTTTCAATATCAGATCTCAGTGGATGTCCCACACACGTGTACACATTATCTTCTGTAACATCACCATACGCCATATTACAGCTCTGAAAGAAACACAGAACGTTGTTAGGTTTCTTTCGATTTACCATATCGACTGGTTGATATCAGTTTTTTGCGACATTTTTTCTGGTAAATGATAATAAGTTACAGCTATAGATACATGTCTACAGTAAATATAAACTTTAAGGGTTTATTTGCAACAGTAGTACAGACTGATCCACCATATGTGCAATTGAAACATTTACCTGTAAAATATTTAGGGTTTTTCTCATATCACCATTAGCAAGTGTAACAAGTGCCTTCTTCCCATCTTCAGTTACATTTACTCTAAAAATGAAAAACAAAACTGTCATCTTCATTCCGTCAATGAATGTTGTTAGTGCATGTACAGTCAAACCTCTTTTAAATGACAATACAGAAGAGGTTTCACTGCACTTGGGGGAATTTGTTCCCAGTATCTTGAACGCATATTGAGGAATCCAGAGCAACGAGAGCCAGTTAAACGAGGTTTTACCTGTAATAGACAATTGCTTCCGTAAACGTGATGATTCGGTATTTTTTAGTAAACCGTCAATTTTTTGCAAGTTAATTCAGTCATCACTCAACTGGGTCTGAAAAGTATCAACTTTTCTGTTAGAATCTGCTGGAAAGTAAGGTCTTACTTCTCTTCTTCAATGATGTGTACTAAACGTGGAAGCATCTGCTCTGGCGTCAGCGGACCAAATCTAAAGCGAGTGCATCTAGACTGCAATGCAGGTATGATTTTGGACAGGTAGTTTCCAATAATGCAGAACCTTGTATTTTCCGTGAATTTTTCTATCACTGAAGGTAGACAAATAAAAGAAATTTGAACTAATGCTATTTTCCGGAAAAAGCCACTTAATCCAGAAAGAAGTCTCATGAACTTTATCGTAATTTTATGATGTATCCATATGTATCCATACTGTACAAGTAGTTTTAAAAAATTAATATTTACAACCAACCTCTACGGAGTGCGTTCTGAGCATCTCTTGTCATTGCGTCTGCTTCATCAAGTATAACAAGTTTGAATCCGGATCTGAAAAGCAACATAATGAAATATGCACCACTACACGTTTGAAATCAACACTGCTAAAGTCTAAATTCAGCAGCGTCAAGCACTTCCGGAATTCATGCACGTTCCTTGTTTATTAAGCAGCTAGCTTTACGGTTAAAGCTTTCGTTTTACTTAATATTTACAACATATGAAACATTAAAATTTTTAACGAAGTCTACTAACTTGAATATCGTCCTTGTACTTGCAAAACTAAGTATCTGTCCACGTACTATACCTATTCCCCTGTCATCGGATGCATTTAGCTGAAGCAAAATGATAGTGGTTTAATTTGTGCACATTTTTATCTTTACATTGTATTGTTTCAACTATTTCATTTACAAGTTACAACTTGATTAAAATATATATTTAGTATGCCCCGTCCAGAAGTATTTACCTCAAGAACCATGGAATTGAATTCTTTTGGAGAGTAAATCTGTTTTGCTACAGCAAGAATTGTGCTTGTTTTACCAGTACCAGGCGGTCCATAGAATAACAAGTGAGGTAAACGATCTTCTTTCACAAATCTGCTTACTGTAATGTACAATTCAAACATTCTTAATTGTTATATTATTCATTTACAGTAGACGTTAATAAGGTAACATCTTGTGTTTAAAATTCAAACAAGAAAGCCGTGGGGCTTCTGTCACAGCTGAAAGAATGATATCATGATACTTTTGTTTGATGCTTTTTGAGGACAACACAGTTGCATCAGGTGTCATGAAACATGTTGGAACAACAGGTCACATACCTGTCTACTTGAAAAATAAATGAGAAAAAAATTTGATATGTGTAGTTTCAAAGTTTCAATGCAAGTGTGGGTTTTTGAGCTTAAATGCCACAACCTTGTTTATGCAACTTTGTC
>JBCAUI010501406.1:0-13291 GCA_038406195.1 Haplosyllis anthogorgicola | reverse complement strand
CACTGATAATTGTGTCTCTCAGTATCCTATCCCAAGTATTTGGTGGATACTCAGCCTCTGAGATCAGTATGGAAGCTGACCAATGAGAAGCTCAGAATTGCCGGAGGAATGAAATAATAACCAGTTATTTTGCTTGATGTGATGACTAAATTATGTCGGCTAAATCGTATCAATTCTCAAAATGTACTCAGTGTTTTCCGAATATCACTATTCTCACCGGTATATCGCCAGCACAGGAGAAAGGGTGAGTGCTTTGTTTACATTCCATATGCAGTGGTAAAGTCCGATATAAATCGTAACTATTTTACCTCAAACAGATTCGCAGCATGGCAACGAAGACATCTGAAGATCCACCTGTATCTCTGGTGACATCAACAACTCCTGGAGATGGGCGAAGAAGACGTCAGGCTACAAAGAAAACAAAAGGGGTGGATGGACTTCCCCCATGTCTGATTTGTGGAGAACCTGCATCAGGATTGCACTATGGGGTTAACTCTTGCTCTGCCTGTAAGGTAAGCGTGTACAACTACGAGTTCATTAAATGCAGGAGAGTGCTCAACCGTAACATCGGTAACGTGATCACCTATGCATGTAAAACTTTATAATAGAACAATAGTTCGCAGTGATTTCAACAACTAGTCAGGATAATGATGCAATCCTTTATGGTCGGTCACCATTCTGATTTTGATTGCAAGCTGTGTGCCAAAAGATCTAAACTTAAACACAATTTGGTCATCATGCATGTTTGTAAATGATACATGGATAAATGTAGTCTACTGTAGTGTCAGGTTCTTCCCAAACACTCACGATAAATTCGGACATGTTTCACACCAAAGCTTAAGGCGTAACTGCTTTCTAGGCATTCTTCTTCCGAAATTGGATGCGAAGAGATCATCTAGTTTGCGAGGGCGATGGGAACTGCTTATCGATTCCAGGTTCTGGATTGGGCTGTCCTGCTTGCAGGATGAAGAGATGTCTCAAGGCTGGAATGTCACTAACTGGTAACATTACTTACTACTTCTGTTATGTTTCACACTCATCTCGATGTTAACAGGCATCCTAATGAAATGTAATATAGAATTGTGTGGTACACTGGGTTTGGTATTCTAACATTTTGATACTCAAATCATGAAATTCTAGTCAGTTTTGAAACAATCGCACATCAAAAGCAGGCATGGAACTCTTGTGTTTTCTCTTGTTCTGTACGTTCCGAAATTTATAGGAATTTCTTGATTTGGAATATTCCCGTTTCACAATGCATCATGATGCAGGAGATAACAAATAATACACCGATCAGGTGGCGGAAAAGTTGCACCTTTATTGCAGTTCAATATATCATCACAAAATTTAGCCATAGAATTACGTTTTTCAAATTGCGAAAAATATGTTGAACCCAACTAGTTTCTAGTACTTTGATGATACCAAAGAGTTTCTAATATATAAAGGACTTCGTCCCTATTACAAACTCTTTGATGATACGAAAATGTACTCCCTCTACATTAGAACTTACATTTAGATTATTTCTTGTGTAGGAACAAGAAGGGGACGGTACACCCATGAAACACGAGTGAAAATAAAAAGGGATGCTAAGAAGATGCTTGGCGATGAAACCATTAAGGCCAGTGTGAACAGCTCTTACAGAAACAGTAATTGCCCGTCAGATGATTTCTTTCAGACGAATATTTCTTCGTCTGTACCTGATAAAGACGGTGTTACCAGAATTGCTCCGATGGACCGCTCAGATTCTCAAGAAAGAGATCTCCATAATTTTGTTTCTTACCAGAAAGAATGGGGAATGCCCACTGTAAAAATAGAAGAAATAACCGATGAAAATGAGCAATTTTACGAAGATTTATCCTTGCAACCATTAGACTTATCAAAAGGTGAGCTTAACACCTCTGAGGCTGACATTGCAGAATCTGTAGGATCGAACAGCTACACGTTTCCTGAAATCACTGACGTTTCAACTACCAAATTAAATACGTGCAATGCAAGGGGAGATGAGTATTCAACCCCCTCACAATCATGTTTCAATCAAAACGTTGAAGAAATTGCCAATCCTGTGACATATGAGACAACGTCGTTCTTGTCTCTCATGAACATGGATAGTGATGAATCTAACATGTCCACAAGAACTGAACCTGAAGATTTAAGTAAAGATTACAATTCTGCACCTGAATTAAACTTACCTGCGCCCATAAACACAGATACGTCAAACGTGCGAAACCTAACTAGCAATAGTCTTCAAGTCATGCAACCAAGTATGTTAAACACTAATAGTCAGGATAAGGATGAAGAAGATGACTACACTAAACTGCAAAACATTATCTGTCTTATATTGAGCACGCCTAAACAAGGCAGAATGAAATTAAAGGCCATTGCTGAAAGTGTCACATGTAGATATAAATATCATGACCAGTATCCAGAAGGATTCTTCAAATCAGTGGGTAATATACAAAGGAACTTTCTGGTAAGTACATTTTCACGAAAATTGACGTGTTCTCACATAAAACATTACACAGATTGTTCCATGCAGCTACCATTTTTAATTTGTTTACGCGTATTGTTTTTAGGCCTTTGCAACATTCTAGAAATATCAGACATTGCTGTCTGAGGTCTACTTTTGGTTACAAATATGTTTACCATATCGAGCAAAGATCAGTAGATGCCATTTGCCCAGTGCTATCTATTTG
Source organism: Haplosyllis anthogorgicola (assembly GCA_038406195.1). Lineage (NCBI taxonomy): Eukaryota > Metazoa > Annelida > Polychaeta > Phyllodocida > Syllidae > Haplosyllis > Haplosyllis anthogorgicola. The sequence goes on along the minus strand of JBCAUI010501406.1, from coordinate 10,598 downwards.
ATAGTGCATAAATTTCAACACGTGCATTTTTGTACAGGTTTCAAACAACACGTCAATTTGTGTTACACATGTTGTTCATAATTTTATTTACTTCACAGTGTCATAAAATCATTCGATCGCATGATGTATCGTGCGACATGCTCAATTTTCTACCAGTTTTGGCTGTCCCAGTGTACTCAATTATGAATGTACCATGCACCAAACTTTCATGACTGGATAGCACACCGTCAGTGGTTTGGCCAGCTGTTGACGTCCATAGAAACTCGGCGTAAAATGTTATTGTTTCAAAATTTACAGAAACTATCTTCAAATTCAGCCCATGCATGTTACTGGAATAATCCTTGAGCTTTTCGTGTGTCCCAGTATTGGCTGTCAGGTGACTTCATAACATGATTTAACAACACCAAAAACTAGCGGATAAAACATAAGAACTTTCATTTAGGTGGGGTAAAGCAGTGTGATGTTTGATAATATTAAGCAACTGGGTTAGTCAAGAAAATGGATAATATTTTTTCTTGCTTCAGGAACAAAAAGCCCTACAGAAGACAGTTTTCGGGGACATGAAACCCATACCCCAGGAGGAGTACCTACGGATTTACTACACCACGGGACTAGACATAGACGGGAGACGGGCGCTCGTCGAAAAGAATAAAACGAGATATGAGCAGTGGTACCATAAGTACATCAAGTTTGCTAAAAGTCTACCTTATTTCCAAGACCTACCTGTTCAGGACCAAATTTCTATCTTGAAAGGTATTATACAAAAAAACATAAAGGTTTTCGAGCACTAAAGTTTCGATCTTCTAATTTTTTGTTCTAAAGTTTTGAGTGGCACACTCGTTACATAGCGAATAAATGCAAATTGTAAACTTTCTAATAGGGTAGTGATTATTTCTTTCTAAATGAACAATTGGATTTCCAAATCCAGTGCAACAGATTTTCCTCGAAGTCAAAGTGATTTTTTATCGACGCAAGTAGACTTGCAAATCCTTAAATATACTTGATGGTAGATACGTAAAGCAATGAAGCAAGAGCTACGGCTTTATCATCGTAGTGGTAAAGAATGAACGCAGATTTGTTCATTTAAGTTAATGGATTTTTTTATTAAACAAATGCATTCTTAATGGCCGGTACTAATTTGAGTTCAGTGGAGCTTCTATTAAATTAAGGTGTTTATTCTTCCTAGAAAATAACTTTTGGACGATGTTTATGTAATTCCAGCTGCAAAATCTCAATATGTCTCCTTGTGTGACTACCAGGCCTTCGACGAGGATCGACTTCTGTACACAGACAACAATGGTGACACATATGATATTGATGATTTCAGTAAAGTATTCAGGTATACATGAAATATTTTCTCTTTTTTGATGGTGCACTAAAGAAAGGTACATGCCATTGGAAGAAAATAGATATATGAACGATTTGGCAGGCAGCTCAGTTTCGATGGTATTACTTCAGTGTCTCCTGTCCATTTTAGGTTTTCTTATTCATTTCTCCTGTCTTGTTTTCCTGTCCAATTAGGATACCTAATTAGTCAAAAAAGCTAAATGTAAGGAAATTCTAGAAGAGCCAAAGTTCAAATAAGTGTACAGAAGGCCGTTTTACTTGTTAGTCCAGCCTAATGAAATTATTTCTGAAGAACTTGAATATGTACTTACTATTCAATTTGCAGTAAAGAATACATATCAGTCATGGCTGATTTCGTGAGAGCATTGAAGTCATTGCGTCTGACGGAAGATGAGAGGAACGTCATGAAGTCTATTTGCTTGTTCACGCCGGGTGAGTAATGTCATCAATGCGTCGGTCAATTAAATCAGTACATGAAAATCCTATTGAACCTATGACACGGTACTCCCTTATTTTATAGGATATTCCTAAAAATGGAAGTTGAACATTTATTTCAAGTAAGGCCAGACTTTTTTATTTGTTGGAATACGTATCAATGAATGAATTTTTTGAGAGTAGCGATCGGGGGAAAAAAAAAAAATTGACTTTGCTGCATATCTTTGTACTTTTGATAGAAATTTAAGAAGCTGACAACAAAATTTTCTAGGCCATGTTCAATGACATGATGGAAAGTTGACATTCTAGGCTCTGATTCTGATTTTTTTTTTTACAATTCTTGATTTCTGGGAACGGCGGATAACGTAATCCAACAAATAGAAAACGTCTGACGTCACTTGATTATTATTACTGACTATGTAACGCTTTCTGTTGACATTTTTTAAAACTATTTTTTCTAGACTACTGCGTCACTGAGGCAGGGAAAGAGAAGGCTAAGGAGCAATACGTAAAACTGATAAATGTTCTCGCTTACTTACTGATTGAAAACCATGGAGATGATCCTTCATTCCAATACAGACTGTTACAAGCAAGAGAACTGAGTAAAATATTCAGTGTGATGGATACCAATGAAAAGTGGAAAGCCTTTAGGCTGTACGCAGAAGACCAGGGCTCCGTCCCTATTGCTACAGAACTGTATTGTCCGACGAAAAAGGGGGCAGATTTGGTTAACAATTAACGTTAAAATGAAACACATGCACCGTATTTCTCCAAACCAATGCTTAAAACGTTACGTCAGATTCGCAAACTGGTCTAAAATCTGCAAAATTTCACTAGATATCACTTTCAGGCAATACACAGCATTTATGAAGAGTGAGCGCTCAAAATGAATTAAAGTTACCATAGACGCATTTGTCTTGTATGAAATTTGGTTCTTCAATTATGCGTGTTACTTTGGAAAATACGGTATCGTCAATGTAGCGAGGCAGGCTCTATACTAAATGCTGTCTGGAGCTACAGCATTGTTTGGTTTCACTTAAATGTGTCCTAACATACTGCAGAATCTTATTTTATTTAAATGTAAATAAACTATATTTTTAAAAAATCCCGCTCCACAAAAGGTTTTGGGATTTTTTCGGGTATTTTTAAAAATGCAAATCGTGGCCTGTGTGTACTTTAAGGGAAATCACAATCATGAATACACGAGATTTATATGTAATCTTCGCAAACCCAGTAATCAGATTACGAACTCGTTTTATAAAAAATACACGTCATTTATTTTCTATAAAAGCAGATTTATAAACCTGTTAAATGTTTACTATTCGTTTCAATATAGATGTACAATGGAAGAATGGAATGCACTGAGAATATGAAAGTAATGTAAATGAATTCAAATACAAGATGTCATTACTATCAAAGATTTGAAAAATATTTAGAGTAAAGCTCGAAATACTCTTAAAAATCTGTTATTAATGATTAATATTTTAATTTAGGTATTTAAAAAAAGTAAATTTCTTGCATAAAAATAATATATCAACTATACTATTACAGATATAAAACACATCTTTTAAAACGATGATTGAAATGTTTATAAACAAATGACTGTTCATTGTATAAAAGCTTTGTACAGAATATTTACATTAAAATATGTACAAATCTCAATTGTGGATGTATAACGAGATTCTAATTGAAAATCTTTTGTAAACTTGAGGTAATAAATTCAGATCTATTTTCTTGTTTTTCCCTTAAGGAATTTGTAAATAAAATTCAGATCTCGTTTCTTTTAGGTAACGTACAAAACAAATCAGATCTCTTACTCTAACAATCGTTAACTAAAATTAACTTAAATACGAGTAACCTTGTACTTTTCCGTAAATTAATACTTTGTACAATGTTTGACATGAAAATAAATTATGAACCAGTTATGCAACTAACTTAATGGAATGTTCGGGTTTTTTCAGGAATGTTGTTAAGAAATCGTGGATTCAAATAAATCCTACTTAGATAAAAGTTACCTAGAGAAAATATATCACTCTTATATTTTTCTATGTCTCACGTAATAGTATTCATCTTCTTTTAATGCTATAACGTCCTAATAAATAAACTGAGCATTGTGACAATAAGTGCTAGGAAGCTGACTCGTACTGCGGCTGCACCGCCGAACACGTAAATCTGCAGCTCAGTCCTGTAAGGATCACTTCCATCATTAAACCTCTGTGGGCAGTCATCAACTGAAAATAATAAAAAACAGGTTAGCTTGACATTCATTTCTATAACAGGTAGATTAAGTATTTTTATTTATTTATCTGTTTTAGTTGTAACCACCTCACAAACATTTCGTGAAGTCACTGGCATCCCTGTTTTGCACTTGAGATGACTTGACACTGCGTTTAAATTCAAGGACTTTTCCAATTAAATTCACATACAGTAATTTGTCAGTGCAATATAGAACACTTTTTAAAGGTTTTTTACAAGCTTAGTGTCACTTACAGAGTCGTTCACTCTCCTTGAGTTCCAGAAAGAGACTTGCGCCATCACGAGCCAGGTAACTGCGTGCTGTCTGGTTTCGTCCACAGATGGCTCTGGTTGATCTGGAAATTATCAAATCTCTCCAATCCAGCCTCTCATACACCTGTAAACAGAACAAAATTGATCACTGTATCAAATGTATGCCATTCACGACTGTCTAAAATATTCAATCTCTTGCATTCACAATTATCTCATTTGTTAATGTTGATGATAACTCTAAACGAATGGTTCCCTACAATTATACAACGGTTCCACTTCTACCATTTTTCCAGTTTTTCAATGGTGATCGTTCCAACAATGGGTCACTGTTCGACCACCACTGAGAAACTGCAAGATCTGTGTATATTTATGATCTCCCTTCTTTGTTGTGTAGACCTAAAAACTATCACCACTCAAAAGGTGCGATCATCATGCTCTGCCGTGGTGATAACACACAAGATCTTCACCATGTAATATACTAGTATGAAGAATATACCTACCCAACACCTGTATGCGGAAACAGCATCTTCTTCATCGTAGGTGATCATGTAGGACCTCATGTCTTCCATCCAGAATCCAACGCAACTCAACTCTCGATCAGGAATATCTGAAAATTAAATGAACAAAAGGATAAAGACCATTGGCTGAATTGTGTTTCCACATTTAACGGGACTACCTAAATCATGTGTGATTATTACACCAATTACCTTTGAATTTAGGTTACTTTGTGCAATTAATTCTTTTTTCTGTATTAACTCTTCTGTGATAAATTATCCACTCTATGAAATCATAAAATCACTCAGTACCACTGATTTATACTGGAAAAAAGATTATTTTACCGTATTCTCCGATGGGCCTTCCGGTGTGATCCAGTGTTGCACAGTATTCTATATCAACAAGTATTTTCTTTGTGTTATCCGCACAACTCTTGAACTCAGACTCGTACTGGCGACAATCTATCTGGTGACGAGGTCGCTGCGTGATACCCTCTACACGAGTGCGGTACTTTTCAGGCTCTGACCCTTTCTGGGTGAAACGGTATCTACCAGCAATAGGACAATCTACTGGTGCAGGTGGATTCACTGTAAAATAATAACTTACGAATAAATCTTAAATCAATGTATTACTTGTTGGGGAGAAGCAATCTCAGTCCCATGGGAATTTTAGCGGTTTACAATAAGCTAAAGGTACTATCAATTGCTATAAATATACATATGAACTAAACAAGAACAGAGATGGAAATGGACCTCCATGAAAAAGCTGGAAAACTATAAATTTGTACAAATTTTACTACTTTTCCAATGGCCGGAAAGTCAGCAAAGTTTTAAGAAAAAGCCGGATTTCCGGCCATGGCCGGAAGATTTCCATCTCTGCAAGAAGTGTTTTAAAATCCATCTGTTGTGCCAAATCTCTCAAATAAGCTTATCACTGACTCTTATACCAAAATAATGTAGACTTACACAAAAAGACATTGTAAGTCCAGTCCGTTTGTGTTCTGTCAATGGTGAACGAGTACCAGGAGCATGCCTGGCGAAATTTTCGGTAAAGGAAGTCGGGTTGACTTGTCTCGTCTTGTGTTAATCGATATGGTTTACCTGCAAAATCAACAGTACATATTATTCTCTCTACTACGCTGTCCATTTGCGTTAATTATATTACTCATCTTGATTCCCCTATCAATTATGAGTAAGACATGCACCGACGAAAACGTAATTTGATGACAACTAGGTAAATAGGATAGCAAATAAATAACCAGAAATACTAACCCATTCGCCACCTAATGATATTGTGATGTCGAGGCAGAAAATCCATGCACACATAGTCAACCTCACTAAAATAAATAACATCATTAATCAAAACAATGCAAACATAATGAGAATCAAAGGTCCATCAATTTATTTTTACTCCCGTTATTTGAACTGGAAATATCGCCATTATAAAAGTTATTTACATTTCGGCATGGAATTGATAATTTTATGCCTATTTACCATTTTCCAACAGTGACAGCAGTCATCAGGTATCTTGATCCGTAGTTCTGCTGACATGTGAAATAAGACTCTCTGAACGTAAACTGGTCAAGTTTGGTTTTGAAGTAGATGTGGGTTGCGTTCATCACCACATCTGTATCAAACTCTCCTGTTGTGAACCAAGTCCCAGTGAAGTTACGTGGTAGATTGCAGCCTGGTTCGACCAGCTGGCTACCGTATACGACTGAAAAGACAAAATTTTGTAAGTGGTGAAACTGCATGTTCCTATTTAGATGATAAATTTGCTCGGTGAAAAGAATTCATAAAAGAACAGAGTAGCATAGAGAAACAAGCACCGTACCAAAGTTACAGCATGGCGCTAAATGTTGCGGGGGAAAAACTATTTAGTGACGCTTGAAAACTTACCTGTTCGGCCACCATGTTCGTATTTTGTACCGGCAGACAGAGCTGTTTGAAAATAGAAAAGAACATGCAATGAAACTTTAGAATCTCATCGGAGAAGCCACACAAGAATACAGATAAACTGATATACATGGGGCCCAAGAAGCCATTTTAGCTCTTGACCTGAAGCCTAAGACATAGTTTTAATATTATATGTCCTAACAAATTAATAATAAATAAAGAAAAAATATTGTTCAAATATTAAATAGATACCTGTCTTCTATCTTACTGAAACCACTTTCAGGTACAAAGATTTTACGGGTAACTTACCAGGTAACAACATCAAACGTATGTCACCATCGTAAGGACTTTTTAGTGTGGAACATTCTGCCCATCTAGACAAAGTGTAACGTCGCCAGTTATCATCACGCTGTTGGTCTTCTCTTGTTAGCTAAAATTAATTTTATACCATTAAAATAAATTTTCAGCTGAAAACAAAAAACGTTATATAACTCCTACATCAAAAATACGAAACACTCTAGTGTTCACATAATGGACTACACTTCCCAAGATTCTGAAATAAGTTTAAAACTTAATTCCAACATTCTGGGAATTAAAAATAAAAGAACCAGTACCTTCACAAAACATATATTTTTAAACAGCATGTACGATACGATTTTGGTGGTCATCTGGGACTCCTTTCGTTTCTGCCAGGTATTTTCGATTGTTGCGACAAAACACCTAAAAAGGTGAAAGATGAGTCGATTGTTTACTTACCATACACCTGTACCTTTCCCTCTGCACATCGGCACCTGTATCGGTCATAGCAGACCAGATATTTCCACTCGGATCTCTCCACGTCCCCATACATTGGAATCGAATATCTGAAGAAAAGACGGTAAAAAGTTGCGAAATAAGCTTCATTTATTATTTTTATCATTATCTTCGGAATTTCCTCTGTGTAGGCACGACTCTAATTAATTTCCAATGGAAGTATGTTTCACTTACCGTTATTGACTGATGCACCGACGTCAGAACATCTGGCAAAGTTCATCTGGAAAATCTGGTTGTCAACGTATTGAGATCCTGGTTCCTGACAAGCTATTATGACCGAGTTACTGTTATCACAGATTCCTCCACCTCCATAATCAATCTCGTACGTAAATCGGTACACGCCCTCAAACGTTGTCCTGCAGTTAACGACTGCAAGTTCTTTTCCTGCAAATAATGAAATACATGTACTTGAATCTTTATGATAACATAAATAAACATAAATCTCTGAATGCAAACGGTGCGCGAAGTGGCAGTGCCTTTCAAAAAGGCGGCCGCTCAAAAGTTCTACTGTTTTAGCTTCGAATTGCATTTCAGGCATGTGGCACAACGAAAATATAGAATTAGTTTGATTAGAGAAAAAAAAGCATCATTAGGGAGTATGAAGCACATCATGTTTCCCTTTAACGGTTCTAATTTCTTTTATCTTCACCTGCACCAACAACATGCTATCATTGTCGGCTCCAAGGGAAGAAGCCAGTAATGTGCAGTTTCATTTTCAATATTTTAAACCAAATTTGTCGGGCCTCCCGCATACCCATACCTCCCGCATACCTCCCGCATACCCATACCCATAACTGAGTTGAGTACTTACTGAATAGTGTGTACAAGGCTGTCTGCGGCAGAATGTCTGAACACACATAATCTAGAGACGGTACTCTCCCGGTATTGGCGTCTCTTGTCACACAAGACGCTGAAATGAAATGAAGTGAGGTGAAATGACATGAAATGAAACAACTTTTACAAACAAATCAGTTACTAATCATTTCACAAATCGTTGTTGCTCAAAGCCATATTGTCGTACCGTTTTTACAGTACGGGAGGTCCGCGTTGAAAGTAAGACAACTAAGCAGATTCAGTTGACAAAACGACTTTATTAAATCGTACGAGCTACAAACAGCACACCAGTGCGTTACTAGAGTCAAGTCAAACCAAACACAAAATTCGTCGTTTTCTAAATTACAGTGCTTTAAATGCTTAACAACATTTACATGCTCGAATGCAGATAGCTAAACGATTGGTTATCGCGTTCGTCACGGTGAAGATTACATACTACGTGCATCACTATTATTGGCATATAAGGTTAAATGAAATTTGTGGGGGCTGGTACCGGGTACGTGTGTCAGTCCCTTGATTTATTACATGTTTACGTCGAGAAGCTCAACGTGGGTTACGACAATATGAGGTGATAAGCATGGGCGAATCAGATCAATTCTGTTTGAATATGATGGTACATGCATGGTTGACCAGGGAAGTAAAATTCTGGTTCCCGAAAATGCTCAGAAGTCGACCGAAGTTATAATCACTCAGCTCGTCTTCACCTCGTATTGATTGTTATGCGGCTGCTGTAGGTGTCCTACGACCAGACGTTGGATTGCATATCACTCAACAAGTACAACTCATTGTAAAACATCTTTAGACATGATCTTGTGAGATATTTTCAGTGGGAAAAGGATATTTTCTTCTTTTAAAACTCGGAATTCAATCGTTGCAAAATAACACACAGAGATCTATGACTAATAACTTATCTATTTATGTTCAATGGAATGTTTATTATAATGATTCGTGGTATGATACAAAACTGGACAGGTTGGTACAATGTATTTTTCATTATGCACAAAGAAGAAAAAAAATACACCCTTATAGGCACGTTAAAACCCCCCAACAAAATAGCCTACCGGTACATTGCATTCATCAAGATTAGCCTATGGAGTCATTTTTCCGTTGAAACTTGCAAACCTATCGACAAACTATGGCCATATAACGAAATATCAAGATCGTGAAGATTTAGATCTAGACTATACTAGTTGATTTTTTTTCAACAAAATAAAATTTAACTTTTTTCTTTTTCTTTTTTTGCTGTGGTAGTCTAGTATCTGAGTGGTACCAACACCAGTTGGCTACAACTCTACAAAAATATAACTGTGAAAACACAAGCGAAAACAAAATTACATAAATATAACTGTGAAAACACAAGCGAAAACAAAATTACATACGTATTAAGATAACTGGCATAACCGTAAAAGCGCCTGAGAAATTTATCTAATACTCGAGTACTGTTTTTTGCTCGGTACTCGTTGTAAACCCTACATACGGGATTCTCGCCACGTGGTGCCACGTTGCAGTTGATTCAAAAGGCATTTTTTCCAAATAGACAATGACTTTGGAAGAAATTACATGATCGATTACATAATTAGTCACCTTTTATTGATTTCAAGGGGTAAAGGAACAGGTAGGCAGTAGATACTTTGGCGCAAAACGAAATACCACGAGTTTTCAATTGCTCATTGCAAAGTATGTCTGTATGAGCTCTAAAATGTATTTGTCAATGATTGAAGGGTAATTGTGTAACTGTATTTAGAAGTTTATGTGCCCAAGGGTTGCAGTAGGGTTGGCTGGGACCATGTTTAGGATAAGTGTCTGGGGGGTTGTCTGGGTGTGTATCCAATTATCGGCAAGCAGATCTATGGCTGAAGAGGGTAGCCATTAGGTGAACACTTAGTCTGGAAGGCCGTCATGTGGGATGGCTAATAAATATGGGTGACCTTGCCATAGACCAGAAGTAAATTATCGTTTCAACGGGTTTGGGGCCTCCTGGATACACAGTTACCCACCAAGTCATATCATTGGCAAATAGGGGAGGGGGGTGAAAAATTAAATGACATTTCAACGGATTGAAAGTACCTTGTTAACCCCCTCTGACCCCACCCTAATCCAGTAGGAATTTGGATCGACCACTGTGAATGCTCAGCTAAAATAAATGACATATTCCATTGGCGGATCTAGGGGGTGCAGCCCCCCCTCCCCCCCCCCCATGGCCAAAATTTTCATTTTCATGCAGTTTTTCTTGATTTTTGGGCAAAAATAGGTGAAAATTGGGTTGGCACC
>JBCAUI010501395.1:0-13292 GCA_038406195.1 Haplosyllis anthogorgicola | reverse complement strand
TTTTAATGTGTGAAGTTTTCCTGATCTTCTAAACTAATAAACTCATGTAATACATCAGAATATTTCTCATACACATTTGTTTTACAAACCATTAATTTTTGCTCGATTAATTAGACTGATTTACCTAATGAGGCTAATTTACCCAATTTTCATGACTAATTAGCCTAATCAAAAATTAATGTGGAAACACCTCTAATCTCTGCATTGAAATCATTTTACATCTTTGCATCTTTGGTGTAAACCACGTCACCAGATGCTTATTGTGACAACCGTCAGCCAGTTTAATAACTACAATGAGACGAAAGTATCAAACGTTCATCACTGCCGTCACACATCACCCGAGCGATAATCCAATAGACGGAGCCCGGGAGATTGCTCTGTCTCCTGTCGGCAGAATAACCACGACGAGTTGTCGGAAGGAAGTGATTTCTTCATCAATCAACACACCTAAGTGTGAGGAGGTGAAGGTCATGCTGTTACATAGCTTAATAACAGACCAAGTTTGAAGCGCTATTGAGCAAATGAATTGCCAATAATAATGTTGTAACAGTCTCATTTTGACCCTTGGACGAACCGAACCCCGGATAACAAAGCCATAGTTCAAACACGTGCAGCATATGTTAGATCCCTGGCCTCAATTATGCATCTGGGATGAAATTCATTCCTAATTACAGTTGAATTAAATTTCAATCAGACTTAAACTTTAAATGAAACTGAAATCAGAATGAAAAGGCAATCGAGCTTCACAATTGAATGCACATTCATGGGAAAGCAGGCAGCTTACCATATTGAAGACCCACACAAATTGATTTTTATGTTCGTCTTTCACCTTGCCGTGACACTCTGTACACCACACAGACATAGCGTGTCTCCAACTACTACGGAAATTGCGGTTTACAACTGTTTTTTCTCAGATAGATGTCTATTTCATCTGTGTACAGAACCTTGTATGTACTCAATAGAAATGTCAACTGTGTTTTTAGTTTTTACAATCAAGCAGGCAATTTATCTCAGACACTAAACAGAGGGTTAGACCACGGTTAATGTGCTGACTGCAGCAAAGCTGTACATCTGGGCACTAGGAAATAGTACAAACTATGCTGTGCACCTAGACACACTGCAACAGTCAGCAAAGCTGTGCACCTAGACACTAGGATATAGTGCAAACTATGCAGAGCCCCGTAGTGGTTAGCATGCAGCACTACTGTGCAGGCGGCCCTGGTTTGATTCCTCTATGGGGTAGAGATATTGGGCAATTTCTCAGTAAATCAAAGCCTCACCAGACCAAGGTGTAAAATTGGTACCAGCCCTATGTGGGAAGACAGTATGACATGGTCCAGCATGGAAATGTTCATCTGATCACATCATCACGAGGTGATGGTTCACTTTGCGGGACAGCTCAAACAAACAGCTCGTTTTCATAAACTTAACGCCCATCCCTCAACTCAACAACAAGCGTTAAATGTTGTATGTTAGTTTATGAAGTAAATCACAGCCTCACCAGACCAAGGTATAAATTTGGTACCAGCATATGCCAAGTACAATAACTTAAACCATAAAAATACATCACTGAGTTACTCGGCAGCGTTACGTTTGCAAAACTAAGTGAAATCTGGTGATTTCAGTGAATTCGTGAATTCATTTTACACTTTGCCATTAGAGAGGTTAAGTAACCCTTTCACGTAAACTTACAAATTTGAAAATTTGAAATTTTAAAATCACCAGATTAAACTAGATGACCAATAGGAGGTTACCAATTAAATCGACCCTGATAGTCTGGTCATTCAGAATGTTGCTGTTTTTAATCAGTGACGTTACGTTTGTTGCTAAGGTTTAATCTGGTGATCATGTTTTATATGACGTGACATCATGGTTTACCCTACACCGCTTCACGCGAATACGCACAGGATAAAAATGTATAACTTGGTCTCTCTACACATGTTATTCTGTTCATTACTTTCGCCTTTACTTCGGTTGTGGCATTAATTTTCTTCTGGAATGAGAAATAAAACTAAAACACATGGACGGGGAAAGGAAAGTGTCAGTCATGCAATGGCTATATGAAAGTAAATGTTTATCAATGTTTTCATTACAGCACAGGGTTCCGCCAGAGCATTCTCCTTTCAGTTGTACTGATTGTTGTAATATAAAATCTAATTTCCGGACTAGGTAATCTCGGTAAAATTCCATACGGATTTAGGAACTCATTGGAACACGCACGCACAATCCATATGCGGCAACTGCTGTCTCTTAGTTACATGAATATTCATTAGTCTGATGCTCTGTAGCTGAGTAACTCTCATTGCTCCTCAGTCTGAAGCCAGCAGCTCAGAATTACGCATTTTGAATTCATCTCTTTTTTATTACCTTTCTATTTGACACAAACTCTGATAATCATGTAAAAAAAATTTCTCAGGTACTAGTATCAGCTTAACACATTAATTTTATTAGGTTTTAGTTCAAATTGTACCTTCTTAGAGACTACAAGTGGTTGTAACTTCACCCGAATAAAACCGTCCAAAACTTAAGGATTACTTATGTAGACCTGCTAGTAGTATGTACAGAAAATGCTCGTCATGCAAGAGCAATAAAGACGGTTAAGTGCCAGTCACTCGTTTCATGCGGTGTCGTGTTTCTTGAGCGAAGCTGCCTCTTTTAAGCTGTAACTACACTAACATGCAAGGCATTCACTTCTTAAGAAGGTGAAGAGATTTGGCAAGCGTCTCAGTGAATCGTAGCCTCGCCAGTGTCAGACCAAGGTGTAAAATTGGTACCAGCCTTATGTGGGATGACAGGATGATATGTTTTTTAAGCACCATGTTTCCCTGTGTATTCTTGTTAAGTAGTGTGGTTTCAAACATGAAACTGTTATGAGCGGTACCTTAATTTTTCAAGGCAATGATGCTGTTAAAGGCAGGTGTAACATAAACCTGAATCTTAAGGATTATTTTAACAGTGACACTGCCGTAAAGGTAGGTGCCGCTCAAAACACGTTCTACTGTATTGAAATTTCTAGAGAGGAAATCACCGGATTTTGCATTAACTGCAAACGTAACGTCGCCGAATAATCCCACGACGCTGCGTTTGCCGTTCAGGTGCAATCTGGTGATGCCATAATTTCCATCCTGTTTTAGACCTTTGGAGTAACATAAAATGAGATGCTTGACATCACTTACAGAGTATCTTTGGTCAATTGTTTCTGTAGTGCAATGATATGATGCTGTTTATCAATGGTATGTTCTGTGACATGTTCTCTGTGTTCTGTATCATGGAAATAATCCTTTTCTTACTTCCTGGTTCAGTTTACTCTGCAATCTCCTTGACTGTATCAAAATAGCAATTTCCTTCAAGATCTCGCAGCTTTGTTATTCACATTCTGTGAATGGTACATAGTACACCCAGAAGGTGAGGAGATGCTGCCAGGCTTCTCAATGAATCATAGCCCCGCCAGACCAAGGTGTAAAATTGGTACCAGCCTTATGTGGGATGACAGGATGGCATGTTTTGCAGTGATACCCAATTGCATCACCATGAGATCATGGCTCACTTGAGGGACAGCTCACAAGAAGTTGGGTGAGTTCTTGAGCGAGTTCCTGAGTGTAAAGTCGAAAATTTTGATGATGACAAGAGTATAAGTTAAACATTAGAATTTCACACTACGTCTTTATGTTCTGTCAAGATTTTCATTTTGTCTTGCGAAAGAGGCAACATGCAATAGAATGATCTAAAATTACAAAACTCAATACGGAAGTTTTTGTCGAAGAAATGAAATCAATTTGAGGAACAATATTAGACAGATAACGTGACACTTATCGTTAGTAGCGTTACGGATCTCTGTGACGATCTGTCGCTGTCTCACGGAAATACACTAGCCGGGAAGGACGGAGAATGTATGTCCTTAAATAGGAAAAAGTGACGTTGTCGGAGGAACTAGTGAACAGATTAAATGTTTTATTTAAACGAGTAGGAACCCGTCCTTTGGACGGTTAGCCTTTCAAGGGAATCTGCCATGTACTTTAGTTGAATTAATTTTCAGTTAATGAGGATGTCCCTCATTAATATAATTTATTATGTACAGGGCTTGTCCAATCACGTAACAGAATACTGCTTATGGGGAGATCTTTATCAAATCACAGGACAAAAGTCAAAAGATGTTTGGTAGGGTGTCAGTAACGTGACAGAATTTTGCCTTATAATTGTTAGTAGTAGTCCTTGTTTTGTTTACCAGTAGACAACATGATATGTATTATTAAACAACAACTCTCTATCTCTATTTCACTGAATATGGGAAGGTTTAAAAAGCAAAATGCCATGCTTCGTTGTTGAATCATATAAAATGACCAATAATACCAAAACTAATAGGAATTTCTTGCTCTGCATGCTTCTAATGCGATGTGAAAAAACCGAACGCAGTCAACAGTTACAAATTGACGTATTCAAGATCCCAATGCTACAATCTTGGTTAGCGCTTTAAGCAGTTGTTTTTATTGTTTTAAATAAGTCAAAGATTGGAAGCAGCCCACAGTTCCGTTTCTACCACTGAACATCTCAACGATCCATATTCATTGTATTCGTGTATTATTTAGTGTGTAGCCTTTTGTGTAGCCTTTGTTAGCTCACGTCTCATATGCGCTTTTTTCCGTTCTTATTCATCAAGATCAAGCAATTCACTTTTTTGTCACACAAAGTTTTCCCCATACAAGAGTGATGTTGTTAGTGTGTTGTCATTTGCATATCTGTGTTTTTATTCAAGATGCACATGCAGATACCACAATATTCTAATGTGAAGGCCACAGTACTTTAAATAGTTATAGGCTAAGATCAATCAGACATTTTCTGCAGCGGAAAATAACGTATAAGGGACGAAAGCAGACACATGCTACATGTCTTTTAGCATTCAATGAGCCATTGCAAGCATCTCATGTATTGTGCTGTTTATTGAGTCAGGATGACAATCTGCATCCAAGACAGTTTCTGAACTGATCTACTCAGATCCTTATTAGAGAGTTTAAATTACACGTTTTACGTCCTTTACACGCACAGGAACAATTTTGAAAATCACCAGATTCCACCTCAGCAAGAGTAACTCACCACAGACGTTACTTTCTTGTCACGTACTTCTTAGCAGAACACTACAGTTTAAATGGACGCTTTCTAAAACTCACATTTGTAGGACGGAGAAGAATGTGAAACTGAACCCAGGTACTCTGTAACTTGAGCTTTTGTTGTTTTGAATCCAGAATTTGCTGTTAGAATCGTGAAATTTAACTTCACCGAACTTGCGCGTATCGAATGGAGAAAACTTGCGCCCGATATTACAGGATTTTTCTTAATTTGTTCTAAGAGAATTAGGCTAATTAGAGTAATCCTAGATCACAAATTGAATTAAGCAAAACTAATGTGTCGGCATTTTAATTTCTCAACCCACATCCTAAAATGAACTGGTTTCTGATTGAGAAATTAAAATGCGTGCACGCTAGTTTTTATTAACTTAATTTGTTATCTAGGATTAGCCTAATTAGCCTAATTCTCTAAGAACAAATAAAAAAAACCTTGATTGTAGCTTGTTGGATCGTGTATCTTGACTTCACCATTTTAAACACTTACATATTGGCACTTGACCAGTCATTGTGGTTTTGTATGTAGATGTTCCACACAGAATCTGGGTCTCATGCTGAATGGAGGAAATTACATTAGATCTACATGGGGCGTCACACAGAATACACGTAATTAGATTAATCCGCGCTGTGTGCAGGACCATCTCAGACTACACAAACACAAACTCAATCTCTATTGAAAAGAAATTGCCCTTTTGTTAGCTTTGTCTCAGCTGAAACAAAATGCCTGTTGTCACTCTATTAGACTTGTCTCAATTAAACCAAAATGCTTCTGGTCACTTTGTGATAGCTTTGTCTCAACTCAAACAAAATGCTTCTGGTCACTTTGTGATAGCCTTGTCTCAACTCAAACAAAATGCTTCTGGTCACTTTGTGATAGCTTTGTCTCAACTCAAACAAAATGCTTCTGGTCACTTCCTTAGCCTTGTCTCAATGAAAATGCTTTTGGTCACTTTTTTAGCCCTGTCACAACTGAAATTGAATCTGATCACTTTGTTAGCCTCGTCACACAAAAAAATATTTCTGGTTACTTTTTGTTTTATATTTCGGGTTCATCTTGCTGCAGTTCGGGTTGCATCTTGATGCAATCACTAATGGGGCAACTACAATTACCCCTTCTGCTTTCAGCCCTGCAGCTGCAGCATAATAGTTTGAAGTCTAGGAATAAGGGTTTGAAAGCGAAATCGTCACAAGCTTTGTTCACTTTCTTAACCATATGAAGCTATTAACATTGAGATATTTCCCTTAATAGTCTAGCCCCTAAAACTACAAGAGAAGAGCCCAATTGGTGGTGGATGTGGGTGTGGGTGGAGTGTTACTGTCTCCCTGTGCGCCCTGACTGAGTGATGCGCTGTAAACTATACAGCTTCAAATAGACGTAACGTCCCAAGGTGATCCCCAACCTGTGGTCTCCGTCATCCTCAACCCTTCTGGCTTCTGGTCTCTCTTCTTCAGGAGGTGCCTTGTTCCTTAAAGTTACTGTTGCTCTGATCCAATTTCCGCTCTTGTATTGAATATATTATTATATTATTACATATTATTATATTTTATTATTAATATATTATTATATTATTATAATTCTTTGCAACCCGAAATACCCTGTGCTGTTTGAGAACAAAAGCCCTTGTTGCAATGTGGTTGACATTTAGCAGGTACATTTATGCGATTGTTCGTTTGGCTATCTTTGATAAAACATTCACGATTCTATATCTAGCTTGTCCCACGAAAATGTCTGGTGTATTTTTGTTCAATGGTTTGCCTACAATATTCTGTACTTCCGGTATGTTTTCATAATTTATTTGATAAAATAGAAAGCGATGGAGAAAAAAAAAGTACTACAACTACGCGTGAAAGAAGTACAGGCACAAATTCTTTTAGTCCAAGACAGGGGATGTACTTTGGAATTTGGCTAGGTGTAAATTTATAGAATAAGTACCTAGCAAGTAATATATTGATGACATACAGCTCGTATTCATAAAGTTAACGCACATCTTTCAACGCGTCAAGAGTGGTTTATTACCACTGCTCGTTTTCATAAACTTAATGCACATCCATAACGCAACAAAATGAATACTGAAAGTAAACCAACATACAACATTTAACGCTTGTTGCGTTTAAGGATGGGCGCTAAGTTTATGGAAAACGAGCTGATATACTACTCACCGGTCGACATTTTCCCTCTCTAGAAACCACAGGAAAAGATTAAATACCAACCGTATCTTCAATGCTATTAGTCACAGGTAAATAAGCAAATGAATTTTAATAAACCAATCCCAATTCCAGGCCTTAATTTTGCTTTCACACATTTAACTCGCGAGATACAAATTTAGACCTCTCTGCAACTTGAACAGAACAGAAACTACTCTTAAAAGTTTAGCGCCCCGTGACAATTGAATTCATGCTGAGCTCCTTCAATTCAATTGTTTCGGGGCGCTAAACTTTTGATAGTAATTTCATGAACTGGTGTAAATTAATGGAATTAGTAGCTCGAGAGTACTCTATTGGTGATATCTACTGTTCGCCATTGGACACTTCCCCTCTCCAGATACCCTTAGGGTTACAGGTAAACAAAAAAATATAAACAAACACTGACCATCCCAGGCCTTATAATTTTTGCAACATACTGTACACTATTGGATTTTACACATTTTACCTCTGCAACTCGAATAGGGCCAAGCATGTACCACTCTGTAGTAGTATCAATAAACAGTTGTTTTTCTGACCTGGTTTCAGGTCACATGAACACACAATAAGCACACAAAGAGCAAACACAATGATCCTAACCGAATCACAACTCCACGGAGAAATCAGGCATATTGTTTTACCTGGGAAAACCCTACTGATTCAATTGTGCCTAAAAGTACAGAAGTTTGGCGGTGGTTCTGGGGCTGTGTGTTCTCTCAAGATTAGTAATGAGCTCTCCTGTATATCAGAGGGCCTCTCTGGACACAAACAAAACAATAATAACAAGAGTAGCAGTTCTAGGAGTTTCTTAAAGGGGGCATGAAACATGTTTTAACAGGCCAAGGGGGGCCAAAATGGCGACCAAAACATGTTTTAACAGCACCCCCCTGATCCGCCACTGAACAAGCTAGTAATAATCCATACATAACAATAGAGGCTGAAAATCCTGACAGTTTTGGAAACAATGAAATTATACATTGTGTTTTTTTTCATGAATAGAACAGTGTGAAATTATTTTGTTCTCAAATGTTCTAAAACTTTTAACAATTTTAGGAGCTCTGTATTCGTCAGTGACCCGTTGTGAATTCGCGTTTGATTCCTGGACAGGTTGAGATGTTGGACAGTGTAAATGACAACGTCTCCAGACCAAAGTGTAAAATTAGTACCAGTACTATGTAGCATGAGAGGATGACAGCAAGTGGTACCCTCTGGTCGAAAATTTTACTGCAATGAAACCTTGGACAAATCCTGGATGAGTCTTCAGTTCTTCAATGATTCCATACGTTTTACTTGGCGATTGATTTTGGACAGAAATTTCCATGTGGTCCATGGGGTGGATCAGAAAAGTGAAGACTGTTCACTTAAAGGTTATTGAAAGGTGATGAAATGATGATACCAAAAGCACAGAGGTAATATCTGGGCCCAATTTAATGCAAATGGATATCACGCATCATTTGAATGACTTTTGTCTGCAAGGAAAATGTCTATTTATGGATCTATTGGAATATCATTAATCAAGTTGTCAGGAAGGCTGAACGTAGCCTGGGGGTCTGAGGCAACTGAACTGCAGTGTTGGAGTCTGCATCGTCGAAGCATCGAACCACAGACTGTGGAGCGGATCTTCTTCATGTTTGGAACAACTCCTGAAATTTAATTTTAATAATAATAAATTTGCACACTGTGTTTTTTTACTTGAAGAAAAACACCTATTGTTCCCGAAATGAAGATCCGTGTACAGACATTATTTTTTTTAGGATTATTAAGTCCCACTGGCACCCCAGTTTTAGACTTTGCCAATACGCTTCAAAACCAGGGCAGACCTGTCCTTTTCTGACTTTCTTTGATTTTATTCGATGTTCTAGATATAACTCCGTGAATAACGGAGACAACAAAAGACTTCCCTAAGGTTTGACGTCCAATGTGATGAAAATCTGAGACTTCTGAACAGTAGTGTTAGAGTCGAAGCATCGAATTACAGGCTCACTCTTTTTCAGGAAAAACTTCTGAAATTTTATTGTAAAGCAGTAGAATTCTATGCTGTGATTTTACCCAAAGGAAAAACAACTATCACTCCCTTAATTAGAGAGCCTATAATTATAGAACCACTGGTACACCAGTTTTGGACACTAAACTTTCTCTGAACATATGTTAACGAATTTTAATGATTTGTAAACATTAGAACTAGAGCGACATCTTTTCAAAATAACAAGTCTAAAGACTACCACCATTTTGACGGGTCCTTCTCTGGTTCTGATGACAATGTCTTTATTTTGATTCAAAAAAATTTTCCATTGAGTCCTGGAGGAAAGAAACCTACACCACAAGTACCTGTAAGAGAATCATGGTGCCAATGGAGAAAAGTTTTCGACTGGTTATCATGATCTCCAGTTATCAGACCTAATGAGTCGGAAGCAGACTAAGGGCGGGTGGAATAGCTCAGTTGGTTAGCGCATTGCTGAGCAGCTCACCACTGCATTGGTGTTTCAAATCCTGCCTAATGCATGTGAGAGGAGCCCAGCCATGCTGTATACACGCTTACACAGTGTAAACCTCTATTGGTGGAAAAGGCAGGTGTTGCACCAGATGTGGCCCTCGGGATCACTGCACACAAGCAAGAGTGCAGGCAAGAGATCCACCCTTGATTTAAAAACCATGGGGACGGTCACATGAAGTCCAAAACAGGGTTAATCAGTGGCCCCACAAAAGGACCCTCGTCCAACAAAAATTGTTTCAAAAAAAAGTCGCAAAGAAGACTAAGCGAGTATTTGAATAAAACCATACGTTTGCGATCACAGCTCTGCCGAACAGTACGGAGCAATACCGCAGCGACATCAGCTCTATCGTTCCGTATTGGATCTGCCCAGGCTAATTTGGTTGAACTAAGTAAAGGTGGGGTACCGATTCCTAGTGTGTGGGGTCTCACGGGGCACTAATTCCTAGTTTCTGGAGTCTCACTAGACACTGTACTGACAGGCATTAAGACGTTTGATGAGGAAGCAAAAGCGGTTATCAGTAAACATATTCCTTTCTTGCAAAATCCAGCAGTAAATTTTATCACTAAAATGATTGGTTATTGCAAACCAAAAGAGCTGCTGATTGGTTCTCGTTCTCTGTGATACTATTTGCATGGAATCCATATTTCGGGAACAAAGATTAGTTCTTAAGTGGTAAATAAAAAGATGTCATTGAAGCTTTATATTCTCAGAACATAGAATGAATTTAGCAATGAAATACAGTTTTACTGTACCCTGAATAGTCCCAGATCCAGTTAATGTCTTTTTATTCCAAAATTCCTACTAAAACCCATAAAACAGACATGAAAATGGCTAATGTGAACACAATGGAAAAATAAAAAAGACATTAACTGGATCTGGAACAATTCCTTCACAAATTGGACACCAATCCCTCACATTGTTGTACATAATTTGCCGTGTCGTTCAATTTCTTTAAAAGATTCTGGAATGTTGTAAAGTTTAACCTCTCAAGAAGTTCAAGTGGATAATTGCAAATTATGTAATGCCCTTAGGCTATTGAACTTGTATCAAGTTCATCACAATCCAGTAGCCAAACACTTAAGCTGTTACAGGGTAAAACCTCATCACTCATGAGTAAACAATGGCTAGTACTGACTAGGGTAAAACCTCATCACACAGGACTATTTTGTGTACAAAGATATTAAAATTTATCAATTTAACTGTAAAAATGAAAATTAAAAATGAAAATTAAATTGGCACCTGTACATCTGCAACATGTTTACTGAAGGTCTGTCAAAAATAAGTTAGTAAATTGACATGTACTATATAAGCTGGATTTCTCTTGGGAGAAATGCAGATGACTCCTCCTCTTCAATCTACACAGACATCACTGTTAGTCTTTACATTAGACTTATACATAAAGTAGAGATGTACTTTTTGACATAAAGTTATCTAAATTAAAGAAGATTCCAGCATCATTAGATTGTAAGGACCTTTCAGTAAACAATTGCATACTATAGTTTAGTGATTTTAACAAATATTAAATTGTATTTAAAGAATTTAAATTGTTTGTTTCATTTCAAATTAAACTAAAGAAACTAAAGAAGGACTTCATAATTAAGGGTTTATATGCATAAAAACATAATGAAATGAGGTTTCGAAATGGAAGCAAACCAGCTTATTCCACATAATTTTATGAGCATTTTGCCATTTTTAGATCCTAAAAATTCCAATTATTAATGAAGTTACAACAATTTTACTAAAAATGATTTATCAATTTTTAAAAATAGAAAGGTTTCAAATTTTAAGTTGTAAGATACAGTGTTTTAAAGCCCTAATCTGGAGCTAAATTTTGGTGATTTAATTGTTAAAATATTCCAAATCCAAGTTCTTTATTAAATTCAAAGTGAATTTTAAATAATAGTGATGATCTTCTTTAAATGCCAATTGTTTAGCAAAATTAAAGTCAGATTTAATTCAGTTAGAGTAAAATATTTCCAGCTTAAATTCCAAATTTCAATCAAATCCAACCATTTAAACCACTCTTATTGAGCTATTTTGGCTAATTTAAGATATTATCATCATGTATAGGATTTTTGTCATGTAGAGCCATCCAAATTTTTTTTATTTTACTGTTCTGGGCTGATTATCACAATAGGAACCAAAATCAATTGACATTATTAATAGAGAAAACCATCTCTCAATTTAGCAGAGAAAGTATTTAGCTGTCAAACAGCACAACTTCTCTAAACCAGCTTGACCTTCCTAAATCCACAGGGGAGTACAGGCACACTTAAGCACTTAAGTAGTGATAAGTTGTTTACTATGTAAACAGACAAATCAACACTAAGAGGTACATGTTGTACCTATTTGCTATCCAAACAGACATTGATTACCCTTACATAATATAGTTACTATAGTAGGTTTAACTTTTGTTTGACTGAATAAAAATAAATGATTGATTAATTAATGAATTCAGGTGGTTGTTTGGTGTAGATATACCAATATAGATATTGTTTGAGCATAAAACGAAATTAAATAACAGTAATTAAGTTATTTAAAAATCATAGGATCCAAATAAATTTATTCCAAATTAATTAGGGCAGATAATTAAAAGATCTCTTTAGGAATATTAGGGGTCTATTGTAAATAGTCTCTATTGTTAATTTCCAGGGAATCTGACATTGAATAAGGAAAATAGCAGCAGCACAATAGAATCTATTGTTCTCTGTTTGGTTCACCTGAGTTGTAAAAAAAGGTGGATAATCTCCTGTATCCTCCCAATGGCTGGGAAGGTACAATACTATTGTTATAAAGCACAGCATAGTATTTTAAAGCAGTTTGTACCCCTGCACATAGAATCTATTGTTTTATTAGGTTTATTCAAAATAGTTAAGAAAAGGCAGATACAGTCAATTGTTGGCATTGTAACAGAGCCTCTGAAGTCCCAGGGTGTTGTTCACATCAAATCTAAACCATAACATGAAATTTGGATAAGTTCCATCACAATAGAAAGTAATTGGAACTAAATTTATACAGTATGAACAATAGACATCACATGTGGGTGATGACATAGCCTAAAAAGACATTTATTTTGTTTATTCCAGGTGTCAGCACAGCTGTGTACAGTATCTAATACATAGAATGAAATCCAGTCCAATTTTGAAACAATACAAATTAATACAATAGACATTGCACACAAGTGATGACATAGCCTAATATATAAGATTCCAGTCATAGCATGAAATCCAGATCAATTCCTAAACAATACAAATAATAAAATGACATCTATGGGCTTTGCATTGGATGACATAGGCTAGTTTCAGCTAATTACTAATAAATTAGAGTATTGTTTGGCTTATTTGCCAAAGATCTGTAACATAGGATGAAATCTGATGGCATTTTGCACAATAGAATGCATGGTTTAGGTGCTCTTTTCAATCCCCATAGACTTTGCATGGTGTGGTAGCAGAGGCATTAATTAGGTGACACCTGTGTGTTGGCATGATACTCTGAC
>JBCAUI010501384.1:0-13293 GCA_038406195.1 Haplosyllis anthogorgicola | reverse complement strand
TGGATGTTTCTTCTGTCTCCAGGGGGAGAATGTCCTGAGCTTCTGCACCTCCCGGCTGTTGTAACTGTGTCAGTAGTCTCTCATGGTCTGCTCATTCTTCTTCAGCTCCCCTCACCATATGGGTGGTGGCAGTAGGTATGCGAAGGGATACTATCATGGTGGGAGCCATAGCCACCCCTGGCACCTCTTGGGTGGGTGTTACAGTAGTTAAAGCTGTGTCTGTGTGCAAGGGTCTTCTTTGGGTAATGGAGAACAAGGGCTGAGCAGGGGGAGAAATGAATGCACCGGTTGTTTGTAGTTGAGGGGTGGAAGATAGATCAGTGGTGGTGGACAGTTGGATGGTCATGGTAGTAGATGGATCAGCAGCAGTGGACAGTTGGATGGTCATGGTAGTAGATGGATCAGCAGTGGTGGACAGTTGGATGGTCGTGGTAGTAGATGGATCAGCAGCGGTGGATGGTTGGGTGGTCGGGTTCATGGCTGAAAATAGGTAAGTAGGAAGGATGGTGCCAGAAGGGCTGTCTGCTTCATGTGTCTGCTTTGTGCAAGGCATCGAGATATTATGAGTCTTGTCAGGCAGCCCGGGAGGTTTATATATTTTAGGGATGGCAGGAAACTCATCTACTAATTTCTTTTATGGGCAAACTCACTCTTTTTCCTCCGATTGGCTGATATTTATGTTTTTCGTTGAATATTAATTATGTGACATCATGCCGGCTGCCTATTGGCCAATTGTAGAGCTCATTTGCATATTATGAGCAAATTTTGAATTGCTCACCCTGCGACCCCTCTGATTGAGTCCCCAGGCAGTCTGTTACCACAGCAGCATTCGTGGTGGCATTTCTTTACTCATTATCTTGCTATGGGAGAACTTTATGCTTTTCATGTTTATTTCCTTTGGGAGGATATGGTGGCCCTAAAAAGGACCAAGAGTGATAAGGCTAGGAGCAAACCACCTCCCTAGCCAGTCCAGGGGTGTGCCAGGTCAGTTTTCTCTCTCATCCATCCATCTCTCTCTCTTCACTCCTTAGTACAATCATGCTGATCTTGTTCTGCCCAAGTAACTGGCTGGCCACATGCATGACATATAAGCAGGTTGTGCCTCCTCCGTCCTTCTGTATCTCTGTGATCAGGCACTGCCAAATAGTGTATACAGTGCTTTTTCATTATTAGATGTCCTAGGCAGGCTGCTGATGTGTTATATCTCCATTGGCTAGGCCCAGGATATTTCAGTCCATACTTTGGTGGCATTCTTGCAAAGAAATCAAAATCAAAGAACAAGCAGCCACACTGTATGAAAACTTGGAGACAACTGACTTTTTACACTTGTGATTAATAAAATAATTTTTGTCTCCAGTGTGTGCTCTGTCAATCAGCCTGCTTCAGGTGGCATTCAGGGTGGCAGATTTTGACTCGATGGGGTATAAAACCTGGTCACCAAAAGCATCATCCTTTTCATTTTGTCAGTTAAGACCTAGCCTGCATGGGCAAGTGCTGCTATCTTCTTTTTAATATTTCTAAAAATCTCAAAATTAAGAATTAAATGGTTCCAAGCAATTACATCAGGGCGAGATCTTTCTAAAAGATGTAGAAAAATAGGGTTAGGAACGTAGTTAAAATGAGCAAAGTTGATCCCTGAAAAGAAGTAGAAATTACATTGGGTTATTTTACAATTTGACTAGATGCATCTGGTAGCCAAGAAAAGAACAGTCATAAAAAAAAATTAGTCAAATAATGTCTGGGTATGGGGGGTCTAACAATACAAGGAGAGTATGGGGGTATTGATGCTTTGGACCACCACACAGTCTAGGGGTAGTGATTCAACAGTTAGAGAGCTAACCTGAGCTGTAGAAGTGGGTAAAGGCTGGGGCAGTCTGATAGATTGTGTGTTTATAGTAGTGGCTAAGGTCCAGTCCAAGTTAGGGATTTTGTCAGGGTTAAGGCACAGGGTACTCTTGCGGCCAAAGGAAGAATAATATGGCAACTGAGCAATGTATCTGTCAGCTGGAAGAATGTACTTGACATATTTGACATGCTCCCATTTTGTCTTTCCGCCCTCTGAGGGCCACAGCTCCACCTGGTTACCTTTAAGGCTGACCACTCGATAGTCCCCAACATAGGTGGGATCAAAGGGGCCGGTGGTGTGGTTCTTGATCATAATGGTGTCCCCAACCTCTAATTTGCAGTGCAGATGGGGTTGCAGGGGGTACTTCTTCTGCCTGGCCATCCTCAAATTAGTGGCCACCACTTCTAGCATGTTCTTCAAGGCCTCCAGGGAAATGAGGTTATTGGTGTCCCCTAGACAACACAACTGGGGTTAAGATGGTGTTGAGGGGTAAAATAGGATCCCGTGCAAACATCATAAAAAATGGGCTCTCTCTAGAGTGCTCATTGGGCATAAAATTATATGCTGCACAGGCTAGGGGTACTAATTGATCCCATTCCAGGGTAGACAAGATGTGCTTGACAATGCATGCCTTGAGGAAGTTGTGAAATCCCTCAATTTGTCTGTTGGAACTGGGCGAATAAGGGGCAGTGTACCTTTTATAGACAACCCCCAGTGTGCTGGCTACCTCTTCGAACAATTTGTTTTTGAATTCTGTCCTGTTATCAGAAAGAATTTTAAATGACCCGCCAAACTTGGAGTAAACGTTATCGATGTAGGCTTGGACCATGACAGAAGCTGTTTTGTTGGCGATGGGGACACAGAAAACAAACCAAGTAAGCATACAGATAACTGTAAGGGTGTATCGGTTCCCAAGGGTGGACGGTGGGTAAAATTCCCCTACCAAATCCATGGAAATAAATTCCATGGGAAAGGATGCAGCATCAAAATTTAGGTGCACATATTGGACAACATGTCTGGTCTGCTTTTGACAGTCATAGCAATTTCAGATGTGAGATTCTATGGAAGATTTCAACCTGGTCCAAAAGAAAAGCCATTTTAGGAAGGCATAAGTGTGACTCATGCCATTATGCCCTAGGGCATTATGAGCTAGATGTAGGACCTGTGGTACCAGAATCTTTGGTAAGACCACTGCGGGATAAACCTTGTCATCCTGATGGACGTCCCTTTTGAGGACACCCCTCTATGAAGTAGGGACAATGTTCTTCATATTGCCCCCCTTGGAGCCATTGAAGGGCTTTCGCACAGAAAGGGTCTTGCTTTTGTAAGAGATGTAGCTTCTCATCACATATGGGGAGTTCTATTGCAATCCCCTGTGGGCTTTTCTTAACTTCGTTATCCAGAATCTGGTTGGTTAGGGAATGAATGTCACAGACTTCTATGGTAGGAAGGGGATCAAAGGTGATCAAAGGTATCTGCCAGGGTGTTTTTAATTCCCTTAATATATTGAAAAGTTATCCTAAATGGGGAGATTTTGATAGCCCAATTATTAACCTTGGTGTTGAGGATATTTCTCTCTAAAAATTTCCTGAGGGGCATATGGTCACTCCTAAGGACAATTTCGGCATCCTCCAAATAATAGGTGAGCTTTTTGACAGACATGTAGATAGCATAGGCTTCCTTGGTCAGACAGGCCCAATTTATTTGGATCCCCCTGAAGAGACCACTCATATAGGTAAAAGGGTGTAGAATGGTGGTCTCCTTTTCTTTCAAAAGGTGTTTCCTTTCCTGTGTTAGAACACAAGCCCAAGCGTACTTGCTAGCATCAGTGAACAGGACATAAGGCTGGTTTGGGTCAGGGTATTCCAAAATAGGGGTGGTTAGTAACTGCTCTTTTAAGAATTTGAAGGATTCCTGGCACACTGGTCCATTCAAATGGGATGTCCTTATGAGTTAGGGTGTTGAGAGGTTGCACCAAATCAGAAAAACGGGGAATGAATTCTCTATAGTAAACAATGAGGCCCAGGAATTGTTTGATTTCTTTGGGGTTCCTAGGGGCTGGCATGTCTTTAAAACTTTGTAGCTTTTCTTCTAACTGGTTAATACCTTGGCCTGAAATAAGGTGACCCAAATATTGAATGTGGCTCTTCAAGAAGTTACACTTGTCTTTCTTTAGTTTAAGGTCAGCCTCCCTCAGCCTCTCAAACAGCTGGCAGAGGTGTACTAAATGCATATCCACATCAGGGCTAAAGACTAGGATGTCATCCAAGTAGCCAAATGCAAAGTCCAGTACAAGGAGAACCTTGTTAATCAATTGTTGGAAATAAGCCGGGGCCTGGGCAAGACCAAAAGGGCATCTTTTAAACTCCCATTTTCCTTGGGGGGTGACAAAAGCAGATTTAGGCTGAGCTAACTTTGATAGGGCCATATGATAATAGCCACTGCGGCAGTCAAAGGTGCAACAGATCCGAGATCCCTTTAGGTGGGCATATATTTCATCGATCTTGGGCAGGGGCACCAAAGACAGGACTCCCTTGGTGTTCAAATGGGCTTTCTGAACCAGAGGGAGTAGGCTGTTAACAGCCCTATAGTCTACACAGTCTCCATTTAGGGGGTTCTCCTGGGGCAGAGCATTTGGGCACTACCACTATAGGGCTAGCCCAGGGTAAAACACTGTGTACTATTACTCCTGCCTTTTCTAGGATCTTGAGCTCCCTTTGGACCCATGAGGCATGCTTAAGGGGTAAGTTGTAGGGCCTCTGTGAGATAGGGGGGCTATTGCCATTGTCGATATCTACTTCTAAGAGAGGGGTCCTTCCCAGGTTGGTTGAGTCCTTGGAGAACACGTTCCTCACAAAGAGCTTCAAATGCCTCTTGCACAGACTCCGTGACCTGAGCATCCTCCAAAATGATCTTCTAATGAACCTCTATATCAGTGGGGGAAGTTATAAATTTATAAGGGTAGTCTGACGGGGCATTCACTTTCTCTTCAGGGTCCTTGGTGCTTGGCACTTCAAACAACATGTCAGGCACAGCATCGGTTGTTGTGATCTTGGAGATGTCAATGTCGGTTGGGTCCAAGAAGCCCATTATAGTATCCGCTGGTAAGTGTCGAGAATTTGGGGATAGGTTAACTATAAAATATGGTATGTCTTCAGGAGTTAAATTGTCCATGCTGTGAAGCATGGGGTGTGCCTGCAGCAACGGATAATCCTGTTCCAGTAGTGGATTGGATGTAAAACTATAATATGTTCCTCTAGGTAAGTCCGAATGATCATGGTGAATGTTGAGAATGGCCATGGAGTGGCTGGGTATGG
The DNA here is from genome assembly GCA_038406195.1 of Haplosyllis anthogorgicola. Classification (NCBI taxonomy): domain Eukaryota; kingdom Metazoa; phylum Annelida; class Polychaeta; order Phyllodocida; family Syllidae; genus Haplosyllis; species Haplosyllis anthogorgicola. The sequence continues at coordinate 8,130 of JBCAUI010501384.1, read as the reverse complement.
TGGCGGCTCCCCGAAGTTGCAATTGGGGTAACTCTTCAAATTGGATGTTAGCCACCAGGTCTTCTTGATTGGCACTTAGGACACAGTGTCCTGCTCGATTATAGCAGACGCCCATCTGGTTTTTCTTTAGGAAGTCCTCGCCAATTATAAGGGGACGAGTTAAGTGTTTACACACTATAAAATCAAATCTAAAGATTTTAGTGCCAAGCTGGAAAGAGCACTGAACTTGTCCCATTGGAGCTAGATTACTCCCAGTAGCCAACCTTACAGCAAGCCTATGTAGGGGCACAAGGTTGTTCAGCTGTAGGCGCTCGAAGAGGGATTGGCTCATACAAGATCGTGTGGCTCCTGTATCAATTAATGCATTACATTTGGTTGTTCCTATAGAGGTGGGGAACATAGTCCCCTTACTGGTGCCTATTACCACTTCCTGTACAGCGACGTCCAAGTGTCTAGTGTTACAAGTTGCACAATAGTGGCCATTTTCAACGTCAGCGTAGTATTCTTGAGGAGCATAAGTTTTCCTCAATGGTTTTAGTCAGGGTTGTATGTCCGGATGGTGCTCCATCCTCTCTGCAAAGGCTATGGCTGCAAGTGTGGCTTCATCTGGGTATGTTTCGGCAGTTGTTGGTATCGACTCCATGTCCGCTTCGGTTGATTCGGAGGCTGAGTCATCTGCAGCTATTTCTGTACATATAGCTGCAGGAGCTGATGAGGTGCACAGGGGTGATCCAGAAGCCACCATAGCTGTGGCTAAGGAGGCCACTTTGGTTCGACCACGAGTGTTATAGGCGGGGGGTCCCATCAATGGTTGAGGGTCAGTGATGGGCGTGGTAGTGGTTGTCCCAAAACGGACCTTCCTTTGGGTGCCTCTGGCCCTTCCTTGAGTGGTGGTGGTCACCAGGGGTGCCAAAGTTGTGACAGTTGCGGGAAGCATTATGGCAGGGACCGCTGTGGCGATTGGGGCGGCTGGTGCGCTTGTGAAGGGAGCTGGAGTAATGGCAGTCTTAAGGGCTTTGTACTTTTGTTGGTACACTTTCTTGGCTGATTTATGCTCATTGGCTTCCTGCAAGAATGTGAATAGTAGATTCTTGGTGACCGGCATCGTGGCGCTAAGGGTATGACTCATTTCCCCTACCACAGTTTCAGTGCCACTGCAGTTGAAAGCAGTGCCTCCAGGTGCAGAGTTAGTGGGCATGCTTGATTGAGGCCCATTGCCTGGGGTCGAGGTCGCTGTTACGGGGCTGATGGATGCTCGGGGTTGATGTAAATGGGGGCAATCTCTTTTGAAGTGGCCCACTTCCCTGCATACCCAGCAAGCATTGGTGCATGCATGGGCATCCCTGATTTGATCGATCTCCCAAGTCAGTACACCATCCATATTAGCTTGTACTGCCATTACATTTGCCCTCCGGGCCATGTTAATGCCCTCGGATAGCTGGAACATGGCCTTGATCCTCAGAGCCTCCTCAAAACACCCTCAAAGGTTCCTGGGCAGGCTGCGGCTCCTAGTGATCTTGTCAGAAATGGTGGGGTTGGCCATACTCTTCAGGAAGTGGAACCACCTTGTAGGGTCCCTATCTTGTTCAGCATTCAGCCCTGTAACATCCTTATGGGTTCTGGAATAGCAGTATATATAGAGACATAACGGTTTGTCCGCAGCTTGCAGCATATTCTCCAATATGGAGGCAGTGTGACCTAAGGAAATCTGGTCAGAGAAACAGCGCTTCAACTCTGATTTAATGTACGACCAGCTGGCTCCATCAAGGCCCATAATGCATGCCTGTACTATGCCTGAAGACTGTTCTATGGCCTCCAGTCAGGTGTTCCGACTGCTGTAATAGGCTGCCTCTAGACGATCTATCCATGTTAGCAGCTCTTGTTTGTCCTTTCCTTCATAGATGGGGATAGTGGCAAAGATATGGTCGAAGTTCCATTGTACAGATACCAAAGATAGTTGTTGCAATGCATCCACCTGGGCCTGCTGGGTCCTGTTGCCCTGTTGCAAGTATTGTTGCAGTGTTTGATTTACATCCTGTTGGTTTTAACAGTTGTAATAAAGAATTCCCCACAGTATCGAAGAATTGCTGTAGCGCTGATGTGTCAAGGGTCACATTACCAGCCTGGCTAGGAGGAAAAGCTACAATGGGAGCTGGCAGGCCAGGTGGTCCTTGGGGCCCAGTTGGACCAGGTAAGTAAGGTAGTCCAGGGAAGCCTCGGGGGCCCCTTCTGTGACCTTGGGGGTCTGGGGGTCCTCCTACTGGTGGACTGGGGGTCTGCCTCTTGGTGGACTGGGGGTTCCTCCTCCTGGTGTACCCGGGGGTCCTCCTCCTGGCAGACCAGGGGGTCCTCCTCCTGGTGGACCGGAGATCCTCCTCCTGGGTACCTAGGGGGACCTCTCCTTGGGGCTCCTCCATTATAGGTGGGCAGACCTTCATTGGCATACAATGGAGGCCAGTCCCTCGGGTAACCGGATAGGCTCTGGTTTCCCCCATCACCGTCATACACAGGTGGCGGCCTAAACCTTTGTGGCCTATAGTCACAGGGGAGCCTCTCCTAAGCTCATGCGAGACCCCTCTCCTACCAAGGGCATGCCTTGGGTCCTCAGGTTCCATTACAAACTCTTCCTCTAGTTGCCAAGGTCTGGGGGGAGACAGGCTGACTTCCCATGCTGTCGTCATCGGGGAGTGATCGAGGGGCCCTTGGTCTTTCATCCTGGGGTTGCAGGTCATGGTCCCTATTGGCCAGGGATGTTGGCCTTCCAATTGTGGGTGGGGACCCAGCAGTTTCTTGGGGAGGAATATCTCCCGTTGGCAGCTGGCAAGGTGTGTCTCTCAGAGTTTGGTGTCCTCACAGGTCTCTTTCCTCATTGTGGTCCCCTGTCACATAGGTTTTCACCCTTGTGACCACGCGGTAAGGGGTAACATCCCAGAGCGGGGGCCCTGTATGGTCTCTAGCGGTATCTTCTCCCCAGTCAGACTCACTGTCCCTTCTTCTGGAAGGGCGCTCCTGGGGGCTTGCCGTCCTGCATGGGATATCCCCATCCTCTCCAGGCCTGGTCTCTTCCTCATTGGGGTCTTGGGACATCCAATGAGTCCTGCTAATGGGGAATCGAGTGACATTTGGCAGGCCCTCAGGTAAATTGTGGGCCTTCGCTCCTCCCTAGGTGGGGACACCACCAGTACAGGACAGTGTGGAGCATGCTGTCTGTTCTCCCAGGTGCAATAGTCACATACTTCTCATCTAATCCAGGCGCTGGTATCCAGGGGCTCCTCCAGGGCATCTTCATAGTGCCCTTTGGGGGTAATTGCCCTCTTGGGGGTCCGGGGTCTCTCTGCTCTCTCAGGGGCCATATCATAAGATGATGGTGGGGATGGCCCATCCATTCTATGGCTCTGCTCTTGCGTTTCACTGGACATTTCCCATCTATCCAAAGGCCCTTGTCCCGAAGGTGGGGGTACACAATTTGGGGTTCCTGCCCGGGTTCTCCTCCTTCCAGGGGACCCATCCTTCTAGTTCTGTGCCCTGGAGTGTAGTCTCCCCATCCCAGAGCATTAGTCCTAACTCTAGGAGTTCCTCTGGGGGTTCTGGTGGAATCGTCCCCTCTCCCACATCCTCTCCCTCTACCTCGGCCCCGATAGTAGGGATCACCATAATGGGGTGGGTAGAGCCTCCTATCCCTACTCCCTGGAGTTGGGTAGTCCACCAGATACTCAGTAGTCTGGATAACTTCCACTAGAAGATCAGACTCATGCAATCGGTGTATGTTGGCTGGTGTAGTAGCAGTGGGGTGACGTACCTCCGGATTGTCGAATGGGTGGAGGGTGACCCAACACTCTTTTGGTGCAAGTATGGCAGTAGTCACCCCTGTCAGAGTCCCCGGGGGGATGGCATGCTTCCTTCTCCTTCATGTGGTGCTGGTGGGGGAGGTCCATTCAAAGGTTGATCTCCCCCTCCTTCCGGCCCTGTCTCTCCAGGTACGCCTTCATCAGGGGGTCAGTTCCACCCTCTGAATCATAGGTAGGGATGGACAGACCCTGCCCCTCGGTGGGTACCATTCCTCCCGGAGGTTCAGGTTCGCCTCAAGTGGTATGCCTGCCCTAGGAGATGGGGGCACCCTAGCCCAGGAGACTAATCGTTCCCCCTCATGTGTGGTTGGCTGAGGCCAACTCCTTCTTGGTGTTCCAACCATCCTCTGTACCAATTGTATGGCCTCCTCTCACTCTCCCAGTGTGCCTGTGCACTGGGCAGGCTGCAGAGCCACTCCTACATGCCGGAAACCCTCCATCGTCTCTCCCTCAGGCCCCCATGCAACAGTATCAGACACTAGGCACCTCAGCCAGGGGGTAGGTGGTGCTTGTCATGGGGTATCCCCCGTCTCTGCACAGGGATTGTCTGCCTCTTCCACCTCCATGGGTGCAGGAGTATATCGGTCCCCACTTCCGGCTCCAGTGATATCTTCCTGGGGGGACCTCTTCCTGTCCTCAGGGAATTCCCACCTGCTTTCCATATATTGGGTGCAGTGGTTCCACTTCTCCTGCAATTGATGTACCACTTCTTCATAGTACTCATCCACTTCTAGCCTCTCCCTCTCTCCTACACATAACTCCCACTCTCTGTCCCAATTATCATAGACAGTATCCAGTTTAACCTGTATTCTTATCAATTTGCTGCGTACCCTGTCCACTTCCTCTTCATGAGTGTGATGGATCGGGCATACTGGTGTGGAGGTAGTGGAGAGCTCTCTTGTTGTCCTTCTCAGATGCATCCTTTGGTCCGCATCACTCATTCCCTCAAGTCCCCTTCTAGCCTCCTCCCTGTTTTCTTCTATGGCCCTTTCATGCACCACTAGGGCCCTCTCTGTTAGAATTCTTCTTTGGACCCCCTTTTCATAGTTAGCTTTCAGTGTCTTGGTGTAAACCTGGTAAGCTCCTCGCAGAATCCACAGCCTCATTGAGGGATGTGTCCACCATGGGAGGTCCAGGCCCTCCTAGAATCCCACTTTCAGCAGCCATTACCGGAACTCCATTGGCCTCTGGTACATTTACAGGGGTTGACCCCACGTCTGGGTGCTGGGGGCCTGTAAAGCTAGGTATCGGCACCTCAGCTGTCTTTTCCCCAGAGCCTGCGATGGGGTTGTACTGGGGGGGAAACGGGTAGCCCTCTCAGGGATGACTCGGACCTGATTATTATAGACTATTATTATTATAGACTATTAAGACTATTACTATTATAGACTGATTATTATAGATTATTATATACTTCCATGGTGGCATGAAACAGTTCGCTGACCCTATACCCTTCAGCTATGGGCAGGTAGAAGTCTTCAAACTCCCGCTCTTGCCCTTCCCCTGACATCGGGGCTGTTGGAACTAAACGAGGGTCTGAATTGGGGATGTCATATACGTGTCCCTTGGGGCTCTTTGGCTGTGGGTCAGGAGATTCCTCTCCTTTGGGGGTCAACCCTCATCGTCCACTGGATGGTGAGATTTGGTCCCCTGTCAGAAGGAGCGTCGGGGGGGGGGCAGCCAGGGCACTGGTGTGGTCTGCTTATCAAGAGCCTCCACTATACGAGTTGATAAGGCCATGTCACCCGGTACCGCGGACATCCCTGGCAATGATGGGGGGCTGTTACACTTGCTATGGTCTTGGGGGGCATCCCCAGTTTCTCGAGACTTATTCCCACCTTTTACTTTTACTGTTTACTGTATGTACTGTTGTTACCTCAGTGGATACTACCACTGCACTATGGCGCCCTGTTCCCAGGGGATCAGAAGTGGATCCCCTTCCATGGCACCTCTCAAACCGAGTTTCATACTCCTCATATGTGAAGGAGTCAGGGAGGGATGGAGCAGTAGGGGGAGCCTGCATGGGCTGGTCCAGGACCTCGGGCAGGGAAGAAGGCCCATTCCGGTGCTTACTGATCTCATGGGCTTTATCAAAGACACGTTCATTGAACCTGCGCCCCTCATCTGTGTCTAATGCATCCAAAGAGGTGAGGCTACCTCTCATCCTCCGTTCTACCTGTGAGTGGGACATAGGAGCTCCTGCCTCCTGTGCCCCTCGAACCTGGTAATCCCAAGTTCCTCCCCAAGGGGGTAAGGATGCTACATAAGTACCCTGGCATGTACGTCTCTCTGCCAGGCCACCAGGGTCGACATGGGGGACCACAGAGAATTGTTCATTTCTCTGTGTTCTGGGTGATCTTCCTTGAGGCATCGCTAATTATTGTTCTATTTTTGTTTGCTACATGAGCCGTACCATTATTAACTATGGCGGCATTCAGGGCGGCAGATTTCAAACCTGCCACACTATAACCAAATGGAAAGAAAAGAGAGAGGGGGGTAGGAGGTTGCTTTTACTGAGCCTCATCCTCGATATCCTTCCTTGGCTACCACCTTACAAGTCTATCTGAATATACCATGCCCCCTTAATTTATCATTTTTTCCCCACCGTTGACAGCTTGTTTTGACTTGATAGAGACCACCTGGGACTCCTAATCAATTCTTTATGTTATGCTTTACAACGCCCGCCCTGTTTATATAAACACTGGGGTCATTTATCATACAGTTGTTTATGCCTGTCTATCTTGATGAGATATGTTTATCGGACACTCCCTTTCTATCAACAGCTGTCAATACAATGACAGATGTCTTACACCTGCTTCTGGGCCACCTAGTAGCACACAAACTGAAAGGAGCTATATTACCAACTCTTTAAGAGATCAAAGCCTTTCCTTCTGCACCTCTACTGATACACTGAGTGCAGATGTCAACTCTTGGACCGTATTACCCTCCAATTGAACTTCCCACTGGTGGGCTCAATTAGTCAAGAGGTCTTTCAGGGTCAGGCAGACATACACTTTAGGGGCAGTTTGACACAAAGCTATTACACCAAAGTTCAGGCTAAAGTTTTGGGGGGTAAGGTGGTCATTTATATATCTGATAATTACTCCATACACATCCGTATAAGTCCAGAAGTAAGTCATATTGCCTTTCTTTGAGGATAGACATGCATAGTCTTACCTGTATATCCCAACAAGAAACAGTGGCTTCATATTGTATAGTTAGTATTAAGTTAATCTGGTCAATCACGTGGCAGATCTGCCTGAGCCTATTGTCCCATATGAAATGGAATATTAGTCAGATCTGCTAGTTTTTGGGCCATCTCATATCAAATGATGTCAAAGGCGTGGTTGAGCTGGGGCAGGAATATGCAAAATGTGTAACTATAATTGTGCGCCTGTCTCTGTACAGTTATCTCAACACCCAATTTAAATGTGGGGGTATATTCAACTCTATGTTGGTATCTCATGGTAACTTCCCCATGTACTGCATCATTCATTCCCCAACTAGTGAAGTTGTAAATGTATTCCAATGACTGTAATCCCACTTCCAATTCCATGGGCAACATGTTAGGCCCCCAATGCAGGTAGGGTGTCTACTAAACCATTGGTAGTGACCATTAGGTCACCTATTAAGTGGTCAAACCACATAAAAGCAGTGATTAGGTAGTGCACTTGTCCGTCTGCTCATCAGTGTATTGTGAGAGTCACTGCCAGGTGGAAAGGGTCCCAAGTAAGTGTACACGAGTACCCTACAGTTATTCTTCCATTCCATGTTGAGTCATAATGTTCACTGATGGTGTTTACCACATTCACTATGTCTTGTGCATGCATCTGCAACTAGCAGGGTGTACAGGTGCTCCAACGCCCGATCCTGGTCATGGCACCACTTTGTGATGCATCCCCTGCAGGACCTATTGAGGTTGAAGAGACAACCTAGGGTTGGGATCAGATTAAGTCAGAATGCTACAGTTCACAAATGATGACACCAATGCTGCTATGTTGTAGTAATATTCGCTGAAGCTTTATTGTCCTCTACATGTAAGTCCAATAGTGATCATATAGATATAAGTACAGGTATTTATATTCCAATATAATAATGCAAGAGTTAAACAGATAACTAACTATTACACGCTACTTCATAAATGTCAATACAAATCATTAATAAGAATGAGGTGTGCAGTTTGATGCAGTTGGGACACTGAACCAGTATTCCCAAATGCATCCAGACCTGTCTTAGCTCCCCAAGCCTAAACCCTTCTGACTTGGGCCAAGCACAGCGTCTT
>JBCAUI010501373.1:0-13293 GCA_038406195.1 Haplosyllis anthogorgicola | reverse complement strand
ATTATTATTATTATTATTATTATTATTATTATTATTATTATTATTATTATTATTATTATTATTATTATTATTATGAAGGTTCGCAGAACAAACTTTACGTTTACGATTATTATTTGCACGCAGAATCGAAATCAGAACGAGTGGCTGCGTGCAAAAAATAAATACGACCATTTAACAAAGTATCTGTTTGGCACACCTCCTTCGCACAACTTTTTACAAGATTTGCTTGGCGAACTTGGGACAGTTATTTTGTCAAACCTAGTGACAATGTTGTCAATGTATTTAAAAAGTTAATGGTTATTTCAGTGTTGTTGCTACTGTGCAAGCATGCGGATTTTCGGGGGGAAAAAATTGTTAGGGATCCCAGATGAACCCCTGTTTCTGACGTTAAATTTTGATTCAAGATTCGCAGCTTTTTATTTTTTATTTCCAGAGTGTGTGAATTCAAAATAACAGTTTGAATTTATTTTAGAAATTTGGATAGTTTGTCCCGTATTGAGATGAAAATTTTCTCCCAAATTTAAGTGTAGCAGACAAAATGTCCCTCAGGTTTATTGCGTTGCGGTAACGCTGTCATCTTTCCTAGTGAAAAATTCCGGATCCATTCTATTGGGGATCCATAAGCAAAATCCTTGCCAAGGACCTAACCAGCCAAGAACAAACCTTCACTAAGAAAAACAAGTAGGCCTACATAAGAGTCCTATTAAATATGAATTTGAAAATTCCTGAAGTACCGGCACTGTAGAGGTTAAGAAGCTCTGAGTGATTATAGTACATCTGCCTGACCAGCATACAGAACAGGTGTGTGTGTGTGTGTGGAGGTTCTCTATTCAAGGGTCGTTGCTACGTGATTCTGTCTTCTGCCCAAGATCTATGAGCTCAGATCAGCTATAAAGCTTCATGCACCAACGGTGTTGAATCAAAGCAACGGAGGACGCTATTTTACAAATCGCTCCATCATCCCGGTACAAGTCGACTCTTTGTGAAGCCGTTAAGATTATCAGCTTGGTTCAGGACCAAGGCAGGCTTGGTGATACCGTTACTTCACCTTGCGGTAATGGCTCTGCACTTTTCTTCGTCTTCACAAAAGGGCTGCCTCCCAAAGGAACCTTTCAAAAAGCGCTGCAAATTAATCATATTTTGTTTGGTGTGAATAGCAAGTGGCAGATCCTTTCTTAAAGCTGTACTTTTGTGTGATCTGAATGCCTTTTCTGGTACGGTGTTTACGAAGTTTCAGACTGATTTGCTTTTATGATTTTCCAAGTGACCTACGATTTTTATTATTCTCGAGAAGAAACACCATAGACATTTTGATTAAAGTCAGGTTGCACCAGACGCACTTTTTCGTCAAATCGTTTGCCCAATTTGTGTTTTATCAGGCTTTTTATTTTGGTAATGATCTCTAATATCTTGATCCAAACATGTAGTTGCAACTATTTATACATAATTTACCATATTATCATTACATTTATGCACACTTTGTAGATAAATACTGATGTAAATTAGATTAATACCGGATAAGAGGTTATCCGAAAGTTTTTGGTTCAATGGCATGTACGACCGGGGACAGAGGAGTCATCAACTGTCTGTCGTGACTCGTTATTGTTGTCTTTATTCGTGTGCATTACCCCCGGTTCATTAATTTCGAGTTTTACGAGGATTGACTCGTGTGTGCCCTTTACAGAAACTTTCAATATCTGATCGCAAGTCATAATTGATTTGGTCTCCCTTAATGGAACAATCACATAATTGTCCTGTTTAGGACATGGCATACCTTATTAGGGATACCACAAATTTGTCATCATTATTCACAGAACTTTAGAATAAGCTCGTGTCCAAGGAACCTATTTGCACAGATGAGTGTTGCGTACGGTACTCATTGGTGCCAATAATATTTTAGGGGTCACATAAAGGTCATATAAAATAAAGTAATTTATCCTTCCCTTGACTATCTCTTTACAAAAATACAGACGCCTATTAGTTATCAACTAATATCTATTAAAACATCAAATTTATGAATTCCTTCGCGATAGTAACAGATCGAAGGATTGCGGCGAATTCGGACAAAAAATAAAGGAACGACATTTTTGAACTAATCTTCGATAAAAAGGTACAAAGGTTATGATTATGTCTGGGAAAGTGCCCAGAAGTTTGGAAGTTCATGGCCAACCTACATGGGGAGGAAGACATTTTCTTCTTGTCACCAGAGTCAGGAGGCACTTTCGAATTATTAAGACTTGAGGCTTTCATAACGGTGTTTTTCCCCCAACATTTGTGTTGGTACTTGTTTCACTTACCTACAGAGCGATGGAAGGCCGTCAGGATCGAACCTAGGACTAGGGCCCCAACCAGTGGATATATCCGTAGCTGCTTAGCCATTGTACCTTCAGCCGGTTAGTCGGCTTAGCTACAGGTTCGGTTTAGAAACCTTTTATACATGTATTACTAGACAATAATCATAAGATCAGCGATGACATAGGGCCATCGATCATGATTTGACGGTCTCACAACAAAGTTTGGTACAATGACAGTAAAATTTTTAAAGTTGTGGACTTTTTTGTTCAGGATACAGTAGTAAATATGTGGTGGTTGGCTAAAGCAAAATCTTAATCCGGTTAAGGTTCTTACGTGAAGTCCAATGCTTTACCGACTGAGTTGTGTACCCGCCATAATATGAGACTGCACGTCTATTTGTGAAGCCTGTGCCTTCCCAACCAAAAGTATTTCATGAATTATCGAGAACCTTAAGGAATCTGAAACCGCACTTTATAGATGCCAGGTCAATCACTGTCATTGCCAGACCTGAAATGAATCTCTAACCAAAATAAATGACTAATTGTTATTTGTAGAAGACGGCGTCAACAAGGAGCTTGTTGCCGTACATCACTATGTTCACCTTTTTGCCTGCGTGTTATCTTCGTTAAGTCTACTGAAGTGTGCATTGTTGTATTTCAGATGAAGAAGATGTGCATCAGTGTGGAAGATGTAAAGAGATTTTTCACTCTATTGACGATTACTTCCTTCACAAGGCGTCAAAAGTTTGTAAGAAACCTAAAGAGACAACTGCTTCAGAACCCAGTACGACTGATACTGCTGCAACATCAACTGCTGTCACAGAAGCATCGGTAAGTAGAAATGAATGTGACTTGTACCGTTATTCAAGATTCTTTTCCTCCGTTCTTTCTCATCGTACCAAAAGGAGTAAAAAAAAATTTTTTTAAAAACAAAATAATAAAAATAAATAAATAAATAAATAAATAAATAAAAAATAAATAAAATAAAATAAAATTTTAAAAAAAATTTTAAAAAATAAAAAAAATAAATAAATAAATAAATAAATAAATAAATAAAAAAAAAAAAAAAAAATATCCTTTACTTAAGAAGGATGCACCAGGTCACCCAGTTGAACGGGTGTGCGTTCAAAAGACAACGAATGTGGTTGGTGACATTCCACATAATGCTGATGCGCCACCAGGTCTAAAACCGGATAAAGAAGCCATGGTTCCAGGTAATTTTACAGCAACAGTTATAAGATAATGTGAACTCATTTTCTAATCTTGGCACATTGTTTTGAACACTTACCTGCCTTTTACGGCAGTTGGCTAAAAAAATGTATTCTTAATATTCATGTTTATTTTATCTGTTTTGTACGGCATACCTGTCTTTGAAGGCCTATTAATCTCTAAAATTTAGTGTTTGGCTCCAAACAGGTTCCACTCGATTTCAATTTGAATATTGTAGAAACAGGTGGTGTTGGTATTGGTGGTAATGTGCAGTATGAAGTGCTTAATGGAAATGCAGATCAGCAACAAGCATCCCTGCCTGACCAAAGCCAGATTTCTCAGGAAGCCGTAACAACGAAATCCGAATCAAAATCGGAGAACTCTTACGCAGAAAATAAGAACACCAATGAGGCAAAATTTGAAGCAGAGAAGAATGAAGAAACGGAAAAGCAAATTAAGCAAGAGAATAAAGAATCAACACCAGAAATAGATGCTGCATGTGATGAAGATTTATCAAGAAAGAGAAAGCGCAAGGCTAGACCGAAAAAGGTGGATATATTTTGTGTACATTTTCCCGAATATTGCCGAATTAAGGTGCATACTCTTATTATGATGGCATACTACCATTTTAAAGCTTATTTACGCAAATATGGAACATCAATGTCTTTGAGCATTGAACCATACCAACTTATTTAAAAGCTTGAAGCAACTTTATAGCAAGCCCTAACGATTTCTATTTCTGAGGCCATGCATTCACGTGTGCTCCAGAATAGGAAATAGGAGTTTATAATACAAAGTTTAATGTACTCATTATTAATTTGTTTAAGTGTGATACAGCCTTGACCGATAAATCCAATCAGAGAAATTACTTGCACATGGTCTTAACAACACGCACCGCAAAAATTAACCCCTACATCCACGTGTCTTAATCCGCCAATATTCTGTATGGTATACATGTATGAAAGTGAGACGGTATCAATCTGGAGTCACGACCATCATGTTGTTAAGACACTCGTTGATATGTTTATGCTTTTATGTTTCAGCAGGTTTGGCCCAAGTAATTGATTTTGATGTAAAATAGCAAAATTTGAAAGAAAATTACAAGATGAGGCAAACTGAACTTTTTTCGTTTCTTTTTAGCTTATGGTTTTATCTGATGAAGAAGATAATTTAGACGATGATCCAGAATTTACTCCAAAGAAGTCCAAAGTGGAACCAGTAACCTCCATAACAAAGCGCAGAAGAGGTCGACCACGTAAAGGTCAGGAAATCAACAGAAAACCAAGCATCAAACATAAGTCTCCGTAAGTTTTAGATTCACTAACATGTACTAAGTTTCATTAATGGATTTGGTGCAATACCCATCATTTTGCATTGTATGGTTTTATTAAATGAACCATGATGCAATTAAAGAAACACACTGGGAGTTTGTAAGAGTGTGATGCAGCCTTGACCGGTAGGCTTGGACACCATAATGTTGGCGCCCTTCTGCAGAAACGTTTTTGTGATATATGTACACAACTGAAATATTCATACACCTGTCACATATTCAGTGAATTTTTCATTTTGTGAAAATCACAGACCACCTCCTCCACCAGCACCAATGCTTCGACGAAAACGAGGACGTCCCCCAAAAGAAGCCATTTCACCAAATCAAGAGTCGAAAACAGCAGCTACTGTGACGGTTTTTGGATGCCCGTTGTGCACGTACACGAGTGAGTGCAGAGATGAACTGGATAGGCATCTGCGTAGAGTGCACAAGATGTCACTGCACAACTGTGAATTTTGCAAGAAGTCCTTTTCAGACAAATACAAGTTGCAGAAACACATATTAGATGGTAAGTATACAAATAAATGAAATATCAGCTCATAATGTAAATAAGAACTTGGAATTTTTTCGGATTTTTGCAGGAGTTCTTTACTGCTTGAAGCCCCTGGGGCTCTCTGTTCTGGACATACATCTTTTCAGTTGTTCTTGACCAATACCATATGGTCTTTGTAAGTAACGGTGAACATGAGACTCGGTATCGATTTTGCCATGAAAAAATATGTTTCTTGCCAACTGAGCCAATGCAGCTAGATTGCATTGAAAACGTAAAACATTTGATTACATATAAAATTTATTGGGGCTTGAATTTTACCAGGTAAATGTCAGTACAACACGGGTGCGTTTCCGGGGGCGACCGACAGATACGGATTAGATGCATCGTTTGTGGAAGATGAACTTGGATCAGACGACGATGCCGATATGACGCTGGAGGAAGAACAGCAGATGGCAAAGAAAAAAGTAACTGTTGCATCTTTTACAGTTCTAGCTACTAACTGTAGTTTTAAGTTTTTGATGCTAGGAGCTGAAAGAAAAATACATCACATTGGGACCACTTAATATGTAACAAAATGTAAATTTATGTACGTAACTTTTTGCATTGTTTCAATTTGATCATTTAACATGTGTTGTTACAACTCCTTCAATAACTGGTTACTTGCAGGCTGTCCCTTTGTTTAAATGTTACGAATGTGATGAGCTATGCGAGAGTTTCCTCGAGGTTCATGCTCACCTCATCAAACATCATTTCGACGAAAGGAGATGTAATCCGGCTATATGTGAGCTCTGTGGAAAATGGTAAGTTAAAGACTAATCCAAACAATGAAATCAATTTTACAAACTTTAAATCTGGACTCTCTAATTATGTTAGACATGGTTCCGTTTGACGTGATTCCCTGTCTACCATTTACAATTTTTCATGGGAGGGTTCAAGTAAAAATATTCCTTGTGCTTCAGGTTCGGAAGCAAAGAAAAATTTTGGAGACATTTGACTGCTACGGTTCACGATGATATTTCCGATGAGGATCTGACGAGGATCAAAGCAGAAAGTGCCAACTTGAAATTCAGCTGGAAGCCAGCACCCAAGTAAATCTATTGTATTAATAATAGCATAATGTGAGGAATAGCGACAGTGTATCGTGTACGCAAATTGTGATATGTATGAATGTGAACCAATTTCTAATTGGTGTTACCTGACTTTTAGCAGTATTCCGGTTTTTTTACTAGAAAACCCAATCAGCGTCTGTTTGAGTGTGAACACTGTGACAAGAGTTTTAAGTACAGAGAGGCATTCAACAAGCACATTAAGTACCTGCATCCCGAAGACGGAAAACTGTTGTCGTACAAGTTTACTTGTAGCAGTTGTAAGGAACAGTTTAACCATCGGCGAACCTATCTCACCCATCTCAAGATGGAGCATGGCATAAAGGTTAGCACACTCTGTATTACACACAGTTCTCATTTACAGATACAATTAACCTACATGTACGTAGTGGGTTGATGCTGTCGTCCCAGTTGACCGTATATTTATTAATTTTGCTTTAACTTTTATTTGTAGGATGGAGGCCCCGAGGACTTCAAATGCCCAGTTTGTGTCAAGACGTTCAAACAAAAAGCTCACAAATACCGTCATATTGAAAGTCTCCATTCACCAATGCAGATTGTACCCGATAGTATAATAACTTTGTTGGAAAGTGACAGGTAAAGTCTTGATCTTAAATGTAATAAATCCTAATCACAACCACGTGTATATTTCGAAATTACTTGAATAAATGATACAACTGGCATCACCAGAATTTTTTACTTTTAACTTTTGAAATAACTTCTATCACACTGCTATACAAAATCAGCTTTTTGAAGACATAAACTCGTTTCTGTGAAAGGTGTTGTGGCTGCAATAGTGCATGGGTTGACCACATAGGCTACACAATCGAGATTGCATTATCTTTCAATCTTTTGAGTGACGAACTTGGGGGACGTGATTAACTGAAATGAAGATTGGTGTTGTTTTTGGCTCATTTGGCATAATTGCCAAAGAGCCTATAGAATCATGAATTGTCCGTCGTTGTCGTTGTCGTCGTCTGTGTGCAGTTTACCTTGAGCACACTGTTGATCATAGAGACTTCATCTTTTGTACACATATGCACATATGTTCCCCCTCTATGCACAGCAAACATTATGTCACTGTGACATATATTCTGAAATTAGCAGCCATATTTGGTTTTTCTTTGAACCTTTCTCCTGGACAAACAGTTGATGGTACAGACTTCATTTTTGGCAGGTTTATGCATCTATATATCCTGTTTATTGTATGCGAAAATTATGTTGGTGCCACCTATATGTCAAGTTTAGCAGCCATATTTGTTTTTTCTCAAATAATTATTTTAGAATTGATTTTATTTATACTGTCTCTTTATTTGTGTCCAAGTAACATTATGTCCAGTATTCTTCTAATTGTTTTTTGATAATGCCAAATGAGCCCAGGTCCATCAGGCCCTTTTTTTACCGTGTAAAGTGGGGTCAGCATCATTACGTTGTTTTTTTTGCATCGTTGCAGATATCGAGAGGAAACCGCAAGTGCTTTGCAATCAGAGTGTGAAATACGTGACGAATTGATGAATAAATCCGACTTTTCTATCACCATCAAAACCAGTGAAGTGCAACTGGAACAATCTTATGAAAGTCAACAAAAGAATGTGGCAGGTTTTGATGCAGGAGACACAAACGCCCCAGAAGTTGAAAGTCAAGTTCGACAAGAAGTTGAAGACGAAGGGTTTAGTGAAACTGTGAGTCAAGACATCGGAGAAGCTAAAAATGTAGGAAACGAGATAAAACAAAATGATGAGCATCTTATTGAGATAAAACTAGATAAAGATGAGAACGAAGGTGACATTAGCTTAAATGAGAAAGAAAAAGAGCCAACCAGTGAAACTGTTGTGGAGTTGAAGAAAACTAGTATAGTAACAAGACTCAAGAAGACCAAGAAGAAAACTACAGCGAATGTTACTACCTGGCTCAGCTGCCCAGTTTGCTGTGAGAAGGTGACAAGCAGGGCATTGCTGTTAAAACACATGCAGTTGCACAGAGTCTGGGTGTTGCGCACTGATAAAGGTGTTGCTGCTGAGGGAGTTCAGGGTGTATTTGATGCTTTAAACCTGAGAATGCCAAATATACCACAGGGCCTTACAGACAGAGAGACTGGTTTAGCAATTGAAGACGTTCTAGTTCAGAAAACGGCACATGGTATAGCCATACCACAACCCGAAGAACATTTTAATACCAGTGCACCCGTTGCCTTCAATCCAGCACCTGATCAGAATGGTATTTCTTTGGAGGGCAGTTTCATTCAAGATACCCTCCAAAAGGAAACAGGGCTGAACACGATCGATCAATCGGTCATAAGAGACTTAGTCTTAGAAGAACCAAAAGACCCAGAAAAATTTGCAATCACAAACGACCGAACAGTGATATACAAAACCGTGCAAAAAATAGTACAAGACATTAAAATAAAACAGCTAATTGGAGGAAAAGATGAAGATGAAAACGAGTGCATCGTGAAAAATGAGAATGACGAAAAAAACGATATTTCCTTTGTGTGTCCTTTCTGTGTTAAAGTTTTCAAGTCTTTGACCGACTGTTATAAGCATGTGACGAGTAGTCACAGCATGGTGGCTGCATTCCAGTGCATTCGGAAGGGATGCAGACAAGTATTCGGCTACGTGCACGACTACGAAAAACACGCAGAAGTCCACAGACAAGCAGCATTTGTGTGTCGTGTTTGTAACTTTCATTTTGCGGAAATGCTGGATGCTGTCTCACACAAGAGTAGTGCTCACAGAACTCTTCACCAAACCGAAGTTAATAGATGCGACCTGTGCAACAGAACATTTGCATCCAAAGAAGCACTGACTAAGCACGTGGCTATGGATAAACATCATCACCAGTGTGACCAATGTGGCAAGGTATTTAACTGCAAAATATTACATCTATTAATTTAGCTAAGACATTTCGAAAGGTCAAAGATAACTCTGAATTCTGAGTGTGATATTTACATGTGTTATTACTCAACTGATTCAATTGACTTAATGGTTTATTTATTGGCTAAAAAGAAATGACAGTAAATTTTGTCCACAGTCATTTTCACGTATAACTTCTATACTTACGCACAGGTAATGAAGAACGCATCGGACCTGAAAGATCATGAGCTGACACATCGAGGGATCAGATCCTACCTTTGCGACCAGTGTGGTGCAGCATTTGCAAACAGAATGCACCTGAGTCGACACAGACGGTTACACAACACTGTGCCGAAGTGTCTGCAGTGTGACCAGTGCACTGCAACGTTTGCAAAAAGAGAGCACTTGAAGAGGCACTTGCAAACACAGCACACTGATGAGAAGCCCTTTGCATGCCAGTATCCGGGATGTGATAAAGCGTTTAAGAGAAAGGACAAGCTTCAAGACCACTATAGAATGCATTCTAATGAGACTCCGTATCAGTGTGCAATATGTGGCAAGGCCTACAGATACAGGTGAGTCAATTCCGTGCATCATTGTGTATTGATATTATATCATAGTGCTTATTACTCCTTACGGTAATATTAATTTAATTGACCTTTCATTAGTCACACTTGAATGGTCAACTTTGTAAAACAAAACATACGTGTATGTCGGTACCTTTAAGTGATGTTCGAATGCCGATGTTCAGTGTCTAATTTTTGGTCACAGCATTAAAGAATTTAGGGTCTACACAATAAAATTAGGCCTGTGACTATACATTCTAGCCCGATAAATAACTTGTTTATTTCTTTGCAGAGAAGCACTGAAATATCACGAGAAGACACATCTTAAGGAATGTAAGCACTTCTGCACAATGTGCGATGCAGGCTTTCCTCGTCCTGCGGCACTCCGGGCTCATTTGAAAGAGAAACATCACATAAACCTAAAGCACCAGCACAGCTATCCATGCCCGCAGTAAGTATAAATATATGTCGCACTTTGCAAGGTCAGTTGATACCTATTTATGTTGTACTGGTATATGTATGACATATGCTGTACCTAAGGTACACTTTTGCACAGATAATTTGAGCTTTTCACGTAAAGATATTGAAATAAACCGACATCGAAGCTATAGAAGTATTTTTTATTGCAGTCAAGGCTTATGACTCCTTTTTGCACTAGTATTACACATTATTCAATTCTTTCAGGTGTGGCAATGTATTTTCTCGACCTGAACGGCTGAAGAGGCATATGGAATTTAGGCATTCGGTGGCAGGAGATTGGAAGTTCAAGTGTCCCGTTTGTGCAAGAGGTTGTGCTGGCAAAAAGAGCTTCAAGAGTCACATGTTGAAGAAACATTCTCTTGATGGGACTATTGAACAATTAATGAGCATAGACGTAACTCCTTTCCTGAGCGTAGAGAAGCAAAGAAGAAAGAGGTCGGAAACTAAGCCAAAGATGGAATTACCTGTTGTACAACAACAGACACAACAACATCATCAACAACAGCAGCAACAACAGCAACATCCACAACAGCAACATCAGCAGCAGCCAATGCAAATAAGAGTAGACGACAACTTGTCTCCGTCTGTTGCAGCAGCCATTATCCAGCCGCAGCAGACGCATCAGAGTATTACCATACAGAACCCACAAGATCCGGGCAGCACCATATACCTCATTCCTTCAGCCAATATTTCTGAGAAGGACCAGTTAATGCAAAACATGGTTGGGTTTCAACAACTGGTGTTGCCACCAAGTGCAATTCAGAGTCATCCAACGCAAACCCAGCAGATAACTACGCAGCATCCAAATCAAGCTGTTATACACAACCCAATGCAGAATGTTACCCTAACCGGAGCCGGCAGTGGGATAACAGGGCATCCTACTGGTTCTGCCCCAGCGGCTGCGGCACCCCTGCATACCGTGCTAATGACGACCCACCCAGCGATCCAACGGCCCGAAGCAACAACTGCTTCTCTCAACTTGCAACAAGTCACAACTAGTCATGTAGTGCAACCTCACAATACTTTTCCTACAATCTCATCTTCTTATAGCGGATTTGTAAATAATTATGATCAATATTAAATTTATGCGTCATCCGTCGTTATGACAAACATTTATTCTGTCCCTAAGTGATACATAGTTACTTCATGTTAAGACTTGGATTTATGATGTGCCTTGATAAAAATATGTTTAATTTTATCCAAGTCATACTATAAACGTGTGGGAAAAGTTCATAAATTTAATTTTACATATGATTTCTAAACTGTAAGAAAATTCTTGCAAGACTGCAGTGGTATTAATAAGTTTCAAAACTAAATCGGATTAAATACATGGTTTGCATTTATTGTATTCTTTCTATTCCTTAAGTTGCGTAGTTCAGTTGATATGACGCGAACACATTTAGGTTTTAAAGTAAAATTTATTTGTTTTCTTCCAATTAGATTAATATGTATATATTTAGACAATTGTTAACAATTCCTCAGTGTTTACCTGAAACACATGTTGCTTGGTGCTGGTATAAAATTATGCTATATGACGTGTCTTACCATGCATTGTTAGTATTGTAAGTGCTAAATTTCCTGATAACTCTCACAATGACTTCAGCATGAACGTGTGCCTTATGTTATGGGTACATTAAGTACATGTATCTTGATTTCATTGCTGTCAGATTTTAAAATAGTTGGTCTTTCGTAACTAAAAATTAAGCTTATCATGAGAAATGATAATTGAATCACAATT
Source organism: Haplosyllis anthogorgicola (assembly GCA_038406195.1). NCBI lineage: Eukaryota > Metazoa > Annelida > Polychaeta > Phyllodocida > Syllidae > Haplosyllis > Haplosyllis anthogorgicola. The sequence goes on along the minus strand of JBCAUI010501373.1, from coordinate 1,225 downwards.
ATGTACACAGTGATGATTTATAAATAAATTCAATACAGAATTACACTGTATAAATAAATTTAAAATTGAAGTGTATTGTGTTATCAGGTGAATGTCGAACGACCTTCCTTTGGACGACCAAATTTAATTAGTAAAGTAGCCGTGAATGGAGTCGTGATTTTTTAAGGGAAATTTATTTGTATTATTTCAGATCTGATGGTCCGAAGGAATGACAATTCACACCTATTTCGCAATGCAGTTAGTTTCCACATGCGTCGTCAGTAACTTTATCCGTTTTCTTTCCTTCAAGTCCTTCAACAACGAAGTAACCAATCATTCCCACTATCAAAGTCCCGAGTAAAATGAACAATTTAATGTAGATGCAGAGATAGTTACTGTAACCGAACGCTATTATGAAACCCGCAGATTCCCATAGTCTGTAATTCGCAAATGCTGCTTCTGTTGTGTTGGAAAATAGGCACCCGTACAAAGCTGAAATTGAAAACGAAAGATAGACCGCTGGCCTGTAGGCTGATTTAAAAAATGATGTTATGGTTTCGAAAAGAATAATATCTTCAACTACTCTGTACACTGACGCATGCATAAAAACAATGAGTGTTCCAGTTTATGAACCAGATACAACGATATAATTGTGACAATGTATTGTAAATGTATTTGAACGAACCATTGATTTGAGTTTGCCACACGGCATCTGCCATACCCCAGAATGCTGCCACCAGAAAGAAGACATAAAGCTGATCTGGATGAGGTTTCCACATGAACAGTGTCAGGAAACAACTGCAGTGGACTGCAGCGCCTAAATTTAATGAATACAGTATGAACACATCCTTAGTAAGTTAAATTGCAGGTCATACATGTACACTCCTCTCCGCTTATATCGATATCCCGCTTATATCGATATTTTTTTCAGTGCCAAATTTCTACCATTGACCCCAGTGTTAATTGTTCCGCTTATATCGATATTCCTATATCAATTTCCCCACTTATATTGATATTTCCAACACAATAGAAACACCCTTAATTGATATTTCTTCTTCTTATCACAGGTGACCCCCTGCCGATGTTTGCACTTTGCCAGCCAATGTTTGTACTGTATTTAACACATTTCGAGTCTAATCTCAACATCAAAGGAAAACAATCTACACTTGTCCCCAGATATATCGATATTTTTGGTGCGGGAAAATAGCATCAATATAAGCGGGATATCGATATAAGCAGAACAATT
>JBCAUI010501372.1:0-26471 GCA_038406195.1 Haplosyllis anthogorgicola | reverse complement strand
ACATTAAATGGCCTGCACACACAACAACAATAAACGTTTTCATAGAAACTCCATTCAAATGAATGGGCTTTCTTGTTGAAATGTGTGCGTTGTTATAAATAACTACAATTGAGTTTCATTTTAGGGATATCGGTGGTAATTATGTCTCATACTCCGCAGTAAGATCAGGGGACGAACTTACCTTAACTTACCGCGGGTAAAACCTGTGTAGGAAGACTGGACGGTGCAGTACATTGACACCTGATCACATAATAATGACTCGCTTGAAAGATAAATCATACCAAGGTTGGGTGAGTTCTCAGGTGAGTTCCTGGTTGGGAAGTTAAAGCACAAACAGCTAATTTGAAACTAAGATGTCAACAACAGCGTAACTGTTCGTACAGACAATCAACTTTGTTCCAACCAGTTGTTGACAATTTATTCCTCATTCATATCATCTCCATATCTGCATCACCTGGTCTATCTACATTCCTGTCACGCCATTCGTTAGACAAGTAATTACTGCACACTCTCTGATGATAATACAATTATTGGTTCCTCATTAGAGAGATCAAGCTGCACGGGCTTCTCCGTCCTATACGTGTACGCTTAAAACAGAGCAGGTTTAAACGATAATGTCATGTAAAATCATCAGATTCCACCTCAACAGCAAACGTTACAACACTGCCTGCTAACACCCATACACAGTGTATTTTTCTACTGAGCAGAAATTAAGTCCAAATCAGGAGTGACTCTCACACTATCCACCCTGGCTTTCAAACCCATGGAGAGTCACCCCGAGTCAGAAACAGAGAGTACCAGTGGCCCCATAAAATGGACCAGTCCATCAATTCATTTTCTTCTTTTGAAAAATACCACAAAGTTACTCCCACAAAGTGTAACTCGGCGGTGTTACGTTTGCCGTTGCGATGGAATCTGGTGATTTACTCTTGACATACCGCTAATTTTGCACCACTGTAACTTCTCAGCCAGGAATTCACCCGAGAACTCACCCAACCTTGTTGTGAGCAATCCCTCAAGTGAACCATCACCTCACGCTGATGAGATCATGCCAGCTAAACATCTGTCATAGGATCACGCACAATCCCATCCTCCCACATAGGGCTGGTTCCAATTTTACACCTTGGTCTTTTCAGGCTGTGACACTGACCAATGCCTCTACCCTGTCCAGGAATAGAACCTGGGCCTCCTTCTCAGCAGCCCACTACACTACGGGGCTCACTAGACGTGCAGCCTGACCTCTCTAACCTATAAGTACACAATTATCTGTGGTTGATTACGTCTTGGTTTAATCGACAGGTAAATTGCTGCAGACACGGCAGGTCAATATGTTAATATGTTAATTACATTCCACAGGGCTGTCTGTCTGCCTACAAGTGTACGTATCTGCAAATATCAGTAGTGATTAGAGAGGGTAAGCGACACGTTTTACGCCTGCCTCTCTGTAAGTGTTAACACGTAGCAATTAGCGACGTCAAGTGACACGGTTTTTTTTCAGTAAAGTGGCAAATGGTGAAATAACCAGATTCTACGTCAACACGAATCATTTGTCCGTTACGTTTTCCACTAACTTTTCAGCTAACTGAGGAGACATACAGCTCGTTTTTATAAACGTAACACCCATCCTTTAACGCAACAACAAGCGTTAAATTGTGTATGTTGGTTTATTACAGGATGCTGGTCTGGTAGCATTATGTAACAAACCAACATAACGCTACTCTCAAGATTCATTTTGTTGCATTATGGATGTGCATTAAGTTTATGAAAATGAGCTGCTCGTAGCGTTAGGTAACAAACCACTCTTAACGCGTTAAGGGATGCGCGTTAAGTTTATGAAAACGCGCTGAGTTAGATAAGAACACCAGCTAAATGGTTGTAACAGTAATAACTAGTGTTGTTATTACTGATGTGAGAGTCTTTACTCTTCAGGCTTTACACAAACCTCCAATAATGTACGTTTTCTCGGACTTTATCATAATACAATGTTTTGGACTAACAATGCGTGAAGCCTGACCTCCCTAATAACATTCTATGCGCCTGCGTGTACATGAGTTATTAATTACATCGTGTAACTTGACCTCTCTAGCTGTGTGTATATGAGTTATTAATTATATCGTGTAACTTGACCTCTCTAGCTATGTCTACATGAGTTATTAATTATATCGTGTAACTTGACCTCTCTAGCTGTGTGTACATGAGTTATTAATTACACCGTGTAGTTTGACCTCTCTAGCTGTGTGTACATGAGTTATTAATTACATCGTGTAACTTGACCTCTCTAGCTGTGTGTATATGAGTTATTAATTACTTGGTATTTAACCCGCTGAGACTCGCTGATTGCTAATTATCCACTAATTACGTTACAGGCAAAACCACCACTCAATTCTATACTTAAGAACCATATAGCTTTAACGCTGCAAGTGTGTGTCTCTGTCTGTCTGTCTGTCTGTCTCTACTTGTCTGTCTGTCTGTCTGTCTGTTTGTCTGTCTGTCTCTGCTTGTCTGTCTGTCTGTCTATCTCTGCTTGTCTGTCTGTCTATCTGTCTGAGCACTTAAATGAGTTTAAAACCCCACTGGGATTCATCAAGTGTCAAACAGGGGTACCAGTAACCCCGACAAAATGGTTGCAACAAGGCCCTCCGTCAGTTGCCACAAAAAATACGCTGACAAAATTTGCATTCACAAGTCTGCATTTAACCAACTCTTTCACTGCGTAGAATAACTGGTTTAACCTTTGTCAATAAGAATTATATTCACCTGCAACATGAATACGAACGAAGGATGACCTGTTGGTGCACAGAGCCTCATGCCATATTTACCAAGAGTTTTCTAAGTCTAACACTAAAATACACTGAATTTTTTCCCCAGAAACATAAATCAGCAGCTTGACTCTAGCCGTCTAACATGTCTTACATAACTTTTCTGCCAGGAACACAAATCTAATCTCCCGTGAAAACAGAGGGCCTCAATGCCCTCTATTGGGCATGAGGCTCAATTAGAAGACATATTAACCTTTAAGTCACCACAATCTGATCAACAACTGACGCATCCTTCCACTTGATACGAACACTGATCGCATAAGGGTTTATCTGCTCAATCAAACCATATAGTTTGGTGGCCTTAACATTTTCACGCCAGATTGAGATGCCATTTTGTAAATGTTGAAGCCATATTAAAATGTTACAGACGTCATTACAACATTATTGCACTGATAATGTATTTAGTATGTAGCCTTTCTTATCTTACGTCGCATATATGCGCTTTTTTCAGCTCTTACTGGTCAAGATTAAGCAATTTTCCTCATGCAAGAGCGATTTTGTCAGTGTGTTGTTATTTGCATAGCTGTGCATGTATTCGAGATGTATGCAGATACTACAATATTCCACCGTGAAGGCCACAGTACTCAAAATAGTTATCCGCCTGAATCAGACATTTTCCGTGTAACGTATGAGGGACGAAAGCAAACACAGGCTATATGTCTAATATAATTATTGTAATAATTAATTACAACACTGGCAATAATATTATTAATGTTCTTTTAAAGAATCTTGCCAAATGAAGATATTTGCTACCTGAGCAACAGGTTGCTAAGCGATGAGTTGTGCTATTTTGACGAAATCCGGACACCTGACGACGTTACGTTTCAGTAACTTGGCGACGTAAAGATAATGACGTCATATTTTAAACAGTTTGACGTCATTGATTTAGGGTCATGACAACAAATGCTGTGTTGAGTATGTGAAGGTAGCAATTACTCTCTGAGTAATCATTTAATGTTTTTAACTTTGACTGTACAGTAGGAAACTCACCCAACACTAGAGTGAGGCATCACCTTGAAAACGATATTGCAATTGTCCAATTGCCATCTGACAACAGCGTTTCCAACGTCACTGCGTTAAAACTTGACGTTGTAATTGATGACGTCATAAAATTATATGATAAACAAAAGAATTGTGTACTTGGCTTCTTGTTTGCTACTTTGATGGTTGCTGACTTGGTTTTCTATTTTTTTTTTCAGTTTTTCAGGCTGAAGACCACATAGTCTTGTTGAATTTATTTTCCATAGACAATAACAGCAAGGTTAACATTTCTACATCCCACAGGCAGGGTCTGTCTCTAACTAATCCTGTTAATGTAACCGGTACCAATTTTACACATTGGCTTATTTCTGTTGAAAATATGCTACAAAGGTCAATCAACTTGACCCTTTATCCAGGGATCTGTCTTAAAACTAATCACGGTCAGTTAGTCAATAGCTATTGACTATTCGCCACGGGATATTACATTCTGATACACGCTGATCTGGTAATAACCGACTAATACACACTGACAAGTCAATAACCGGACTCTCCCTGCATGTCTCAGGATTAACCATGCAATAAATCATGTAATAAATCAATATTGTATCTGCATGTGTATGTAGAGCTAGATCAAATAAAAACCATGGCTGCCTTACATTTCTCTTCTTTTTTAAAAAAATGTTTTGGTGACAATCGTTGCAGTCCTTAATCTGGGACTAGCTCACAACCATTTTGTGGGGCCAATGGTACCCCTGTTTTGGACTTATAGTGGCTCATCGTCGACTGATGGTCTTAAACTGGTTCACAATTGAAACTTACTAGTCGTGACAACTCTACTAATGATTTGTTTTGAAATTATTAGATGATTCAATTTGACATTAAATTCCCGCCTGTTTAATGTCAGAAAACTACGAAATCCAATAAAGTCAGACATTTGATCTGACATACGATCTGTCAGTCTTAAAATTCATATGTTTCAATCAGGTTTTAACATTTTATCTACTTTTTAAACATTTATTTGTCTGTCATTCTGTCTAGCAATCTGGAAGAGAGGAACAGAGAGAGACAGAGAGAGACAGACTCTGTCTCTGTCAGTCTTTCTATGTTTCTCGGTATCCTGTATTGTTCTCAATGGTTTTATCACAGGAAGCCACCAAAGGAAACTACATTGCCTTATATAAGACAGACAGATAGACAGGCAGACACAGAGTGAGAGACAGACAGACTCTCTATGTCTCTGTCAGTCTCTCTATGTTTCTCGGTATCCTGTATTGTTCTCAATGGTTTTATCACAGGAAGCCACCAAAGGAAACTACATTGCCTAAAAAAAAGTCTCTAGGTTTTGTAACATTATCTAAAACAGGAAGAATCCAGAACAGAACAGGAAGATTTTGTTTCTAAACAGATATAAACATTTCCTTTCAAATGTTAGACAAACAAAACATGAATCAAACAGCAAGCAGAAGAATCACCTGAGCTGCACAGACTCTCTGGAGAGTTTAAACTATTGCCTGGTTTTTGTAAAACTTTGAGACTAATGAATGGAGACAGGGGTGATAGTAGACTAGCGCGTCCCCATGGTAACATATCTCAACTGCGGAAAATGTGAAACCGAAATTGATTGTTTTAAACAAAATTCTCTTTCTGTACCTTATGTAAGTGTGTGTAACTACGTGTGTCTGCGCTAGTATGTCAATCCCTCTGCTGCTTTTGGTCGGCCGGCATGGCACAGTGGTAGCACACTCACTTGAAGAGCAGGATTGTACGGACTTTCTGGGTTCGAGTTCCACTCCTGCTTTTTCTCCTCTGCTAGCTTGAGGGGTGTCCAGAAGGCAAGCTTGTTGTACACACTCTTATATAGAGTACACCCCTATTGGTGGAAAAGGCAGGTTTACCACCAGACGTGACCTTTGGGATCACTGCACACTAGAAAGAAAGAGTGCAGGCGAGAGATCTACCCTGGCTTTAAAACCCATGGGGAAGGTCACACAAAGTCCAAAATAGGGCTATCCAGTGGCCCTACAAATGGGTCTTGGTCCAACAAAAACATTTAAAAGATCAATTTAAATCCAAGCTTTCTCTTTTTCTGAATAAAATCTCTCGTACCCCTTGTACGCAAAATTGCGATGGCTGTGGCATTTTCCACATCATTTCTAAAAGTAGCAGAAGCAGAGCCATCCAACCCACATAGCAATAATACTAACAGCACCAGCATGTCCCAGTCCCCATTATTTCTCTTAATCATGTTTAACCACCATATTTACTCAATGTTTACATGATTAGCCCCGACACAGCTGACCCTGATCCACACGTCATAGAGATAATAGTGAGGTTAAGCTACACGTCTAACGTCAACTTGAATCTGTAAGACGAATTCTTAAATCACTAGATTCCTCATCAGCAGCAAAGCTAAGGGGAATCTGGTCACTTCATGCGACATATTTTCGTGACATAACATTATCATTTCAACTTAAGCATCTTGAACTCTCTAATAGCAACGTTAAGTTACATGTTTTTCTCCGTGCTGTACATGTACGTTTTAGAAAGTATGTTGTGCTGAGAAATATGTCACAAGAAATCCCCAGATTCTACATCAGCGGCGAACGTAACACCACCCAAATGCAATCTACCGAATAACTTGGCGATGTTACGTTTGCCGCTGAGATGGAATCTGGTGATTTCAGGTGAAGCATTTTCGTCGGCTTACCATGATCATTTAATATCACAATAATCAAGTTTAAAACTCCACATTTTAAACCCCGCATGTGTAGGGCGGAGAAAAGCGTGTAACTTGACCTCTCTACCATGTCTATCCGTGTGGAATGTAAGTTAATGTATCCATCATATGACGGCAATAATAATGTCTAATTACACGTAAATATGTTCTATATATGTTCTATTTACACACCACGTGTTGGTAATGTATCTTACAGCTACATTCCGATGGTTTAATTATGTATGGACAATGTAAGCTAATAAATACATAAACAAAACATCTCAACATGTTCCTGTTGTACAGTTTCCTGTGATCAAAGAATTGAGAACAATGCATAATGCAGAGACAGAGAGAGAGAGAGAGGAGAGAGAGAGAGGGAGAGGGAGAGACAGACAGACAGACAGACAGCCAGACAGAGAGACAGACAGACAGAGAGACCGACAGACAAACATGTAATACAATGTAACATCCCTCCTACCTTGCTACTTGCAGTGGCCGTACAAAGCTTTGTATTTGTACCACACACCAGTACCCACAAGACCCTTGCCTCCACAATAATCTTACACACACAGTTGCACTACATTATATACTCCAATTATTTTTTCTCAATGTAAGAGTGTATTTTTTCCTTCCTTAACATCGTATTGGGTATTGCACCCGTCGCCCACTGTTTCCTTATGCTACTTGAACTGGTGTTAGTTTAGCCAAAAATTTCCGTAATAAGGGATGTCTAGTTACACGTTTTCCTACACTCCTGTGCATCTACATTTCCTCATTTTAAGTAGAACAATTCTTTTTTTTTGCGAAATAAAAAAAATGAACCAGGGTCATTATGTCAAACGTAACGTCATGTGTCTGTCGAATGATGTAGACTGTTTTGAATTCATGACGTTACAATGTTACCAAAGAAAACAATGTAATGGCAACGGGACTATTTCTTGGTACTACTTCTATGGCATAGCAAAGTGGAAAATGGGATGAACCTTGCTTTCAGCATGGTGTTTTAGGCGAAAGACCACATAATTTCATTCGAGAGACAAAAAAGTTACAACTGGAAAAGATTGCGCTGCGAATCCACACTGGGAGTCCACGTCATGGTAAATACATAGCATTGTGATTTTCGTCGCGGAAAAATGGTTTGGTGCAGCCTGCAACGTTACGTTTGTTGCTGACGTAGAATCTGGTGATTTAACAATTTTTCAGCCGTATAATTAAGTGACGTAAAGACGTGTAACTTGACGTCGCTAGTTATTACCTCGTTACGTGATTGAGAGATCAATTATATAACAAGTCAGACAAACTTCCTTATAAGGAAATAATCTCGCTATGAGTTTACGCTACACGTTTTACGTCAACTTGTACGTGCAAGACGATCTGTGAAATCACCAGATTCCACGTCAGCAGCAAACGTAACGCTGCTGAGTAACTAAGACTAGGAATCCCGTGATTTCGCTTGACGTAAATTTTTACTTTTTAAATTTTTTACTTTTTTACTTAACGTTATCATTTAAAACTTCACTATTTTAACCTGACACGTACAAGACTTGAGAAAAATGTGTAACTTAACCTCTCTAATCCCACTGTAGGAGTAGGAGTAGGAGACACGACACAGGAGATTTCTGTGTAAGTGTCTTTAACTGTCTGCCGATTATGGTATTAGGGAGGTCAAGTTACATGTTTTTAAAGTCATTCAATACGTTTAACTTATTAGGGCGGCCAAGTTACACGTTTGTTAAAGTCATTCAACACTTTTAACTTATTAGGGCGGCCAAGTTACACGTTTTCTCCGTGCTGCACCTGAACGTTAAAAAAAGTGGTTGCAGAAAGCAATGGTGCTAAACCAAAAATACATCACATGAAATCACCAGATTCCACCTCAGCGGCGAACGTAATGCCGTCTTACTCGGCAGTCTGACGTTCGCTGCTGAGATGGAATCTGGTGATTTCAGAATTAGCTATGATAATGTATAAACAAACTAGATTGACGTTTATGGATATAAACGTGACAAACGTCAACTAGTACGTTAAGACGAATACTGAAATCACCAGATTCCACCTCAGCAGTGAACGTAACATTGTCTGAGAATCAAACCCAGGTCATCTGCATACAAGTTTTTAATTGCACGATTTTAACCGTACACGAAAAAGTGTGTGAATACCGTGCAGTTTGACCTCTCTACTGTCCTTTACATAATATGAAACAACTAAGATTTACATTACGGTCTAATTGAAAAAACTTCAAAAAAACTTTTTTGCAGCTGCATCTCTCTCTGTGATTACAGTGTGTCTGGAGTCGTCTGTCTGCTGAGGCGGAATCTGGTGATTTCAATTTAGATTTTCCATTAACGTCATAACAATTTTTGAAACGTTATATTCTTGCAACAATAAGTTATTATTATTTATTATTCGTATCGTAGTATCAAAGCACAAGATGTCACAGCGTCTGCGGTGTCTATTAACATTATTAAACTACGCATACAGGCATAATAGAAAATCCGAAGATTGTTGCGACGAATCGCTCTTTATGCCTAAATGTTTTCAGTTATATCTGACGTGACAATATATTCTTTCATATGGAAAGATTAAACGAATTTACAAAGGGTATGAGTAATAAGTTATGTATCACAAGTACATAAGTATTACATAATGTAAAATATTTCAAGACTTAACACATGTCCTTTTTTGTTATTTTTAATCTTTGAGGCCCAAGGTCCTTTTTATTGGGTCACTGGTACCCTCTGTTTCGGACATGGGCATTAAAGACAGGGTGGATCTGTCGCTCGCGTTGTCACACTAATATCCAGCAGATGTTGAGCTCACTGCTCATCAAGTGCGGTTTACATGTTCACACAGCCAGTTTTACCTCAAGTAAACCATCATCTCGTGGTGATGAGGTCAGAACGCAGTTCTACATCCCGCATGGGCCTAACACATATTCCCACAAAGGGCTGGTACTCATTTTACACCTCACGATGGTGTAAAAGTAATTTACTGAGACACCGTCTTTATCAGTTTGCACTAACCACTACACCATGGGGCTCTGGGATTCAAACCCAGGTCACCTGACCAGTAGTACTTCATGCTAACCACTACACAACAGGACTCTAGGAATTGAACCCAGGTCACCTGTGTAGCAGTGCCTCATGTTAACCACTATGCTATGGGATTCTGAAAATCAAACCCGAGTGACCTGCACAGCGGCACTACATGCCAACCACTACACCACAGGGCTCTGGGAATCAAATCCAGGTCGCTGCAGCACTATATCTATTAGGCTAACCATTACACTATGGGGCTCATTCAAAACCAAACACATGTCTAACTTAACCTCACCATTTTAAACCTTAAATAATGCCTCAGCATGAGGCTCTGGAGCTCATACCCAGGTCACCTGAACAGCAGCGCTTCATGCTAACCACTACACTACAGCCTCACTCAAAACTAAACGCACGTGTAACTTAACCTCACTATTTTAAATCTTAAATAATGCCTTAGCCTCAGGCTCAATCAGAAAAAGAAAATAAATTGATTCTCCCAATAAAGCCATGCGGGGCCTGATAGAATTACATTGCTTTCAAATTGTTAACAATTTTTCTCAAGGGCAATTGCAAATCTAAACCGCTTCTCAGCTTCTGTACTGATTGTTTCAAATGTCTATTTAAATGACATTGTCTTTTCTGTCGGGTCTTTATCTATTTGTGTCTTTATTGCTTTTCATTTTCAATTTATTTTTGGAAAGAAAAACAATACGTTATAAAAGTCTTCACCATACTTCTTAAAAATACCAATAGTCTGTTTTATTAAATCAAATTCCACAGCAAGTGGGACTGGGCCTAAAATACAACTGCAAATGCAAAAGACAAATTGAAGAAAAGAAACAACTTTGTTTACTTTGTAAATACGTCACTGTTATCAAACTAGAAATTCATTCTTTCACCCGATAGACCATCAATTAAACAATTGCAAACTCGTTTTTTTTAAATTCTAAGGCCTTTCTTTTTAATCATTTGGATTACATAGCACTGGCAGGATTTTCAACGTGCGGCGATCGGAAGAAAAATAAAATAAAAATAAAAATTGAACTCAGTCCCTAAAAAAGCAAAACTGTTTCCTAATATCGATGAAATTTGTAATTTGTCCCAATCGAGTCATGATAATAATCGTCAATCGTCAATCTGTCCGAGTTGGCAATATGTTACCATGTATGCATGTTTCACCTGCTATTTGAGTTTATTTCTTTGAAATCATGATTTCAAAGTGCGGCGGGAAATGTAATCCAAATAACAAAATAGAAAAGAAAATAGAATGTAGAGAAAAGTACCCCTGTAATTCATAGACCATCCTTCATTGTAATCTGACTACTTAGTTCACTAAAGGTGCTGTTACACGCGGAAACTTTGTGTCTGGAAACAGTCTCCGGAGAGAGTTTCTTGCAACAGTTTCCCTGTGTAACAGCAAAAGTTTCTGGAAACTTTCTCTCTTGCAACATGTTTCTGGATATTCAACATGTTGAATATCCAGAAACTTGTTTCATGCAACTTTCTGTCAAGATCAAAGAAAAGTCATGTGTAGTTAATTATACAGACCAAATTTATTTCAAAATAATGTCTTTGCACTTAAAATTGGAAAGTTTCTTGTCAAAAGTTTCCCTGTGTAACAGAAAATTGTTTCTTGAGACAAATGTTTCAAGCAACTATTTTCTGAGACAAAGTTTCCCCGTGTAACAGCAACCTTAAGGATTCTTTAGTGTACATAAAAGTGGCACATAGAAGTGGCACCCATACATACTCTATTGACCCTGACACACCCTACTTCTGTCTGTACAATTCCTTGAATAGCACAATACATAGTGTAATGTAAAGATAACAACGTAACATCTCAGTATCACGTCTCCGTCACTTCATTACATCTCATCTATATTCTAAAGACCTTGTTGCTCGGATTCAAGGTTGAATTTTAACAGCAATGTTGTTTTGGTGCGCAAAAGAACTTGAGAATTTGAAAGTGAGAGAGACAGACAGACAGACAGACAGACAAAGAAACAGTAGGGAGAACATTAAAGAATCTGAAAACATACCTTGACGTGCAGAATTCATCCATTATGTGTTTATAACTATTTAGACTACAACAGAACTTTCTGGGGCAACTCGTGCAAAATGGAAAATCAGGACACCTCTGATCCGATGTCTGGTTTGTTTTTCACTAAGGATTCATTAGAAACGTCTTACAAATGTCCCAGTTTTTATGACTTGCAACAAATGTTTGTTTACACCACTTTACAGCAAAGTATGTGTCGCGGAACAGCGAACTTTTCAATACATAGTATGACATCACCGGATTCCACTTCTGTTTAGTAAATGTTACACTTAGTAAATGTCACATTGACCTGTAAGTTGGTCCAGGATGAACTTATCATTAGAGAGGACAACGTACCCGTTTAACGTCAACTTGTACGTGTAAGAAGAGCACTGAAATCACCTGATTCCCCTCAGCAGCTAACGTAACACTGCCGAGTAACCCAGTGGCATTACGTTTGCCGCTGAAGGCAATCTGGTGATTTCATGTGACGTTTTTCCTTGGTTTAAATCACAGTTTCTACATGCATCATTTTAAGCTCACACGTACAGCTACGGGGAAAACGGGTACCTTGATCTCTGTTATGTACTGTAAATCCCCAGTAGATCTCGTCCCATCCGGATCAGCGGGACTTGAGCCCTACACGTCCTGGGTTACGAGCGTACAGAGATGTAACTGTTGATCTACCGTCTCACACCTGACTGATGACAGTAGCGAATCCAGAAATTTCCTCGGGTGGGGCGGGAGGGGGCAAATTGGCCGTCAAATATGTTTTCACAGCCCAAGGGGCCCCAAAATGGCCGCCAAACATGGTTTAACGGTGGCTAGGGGGCGGGCCCCTAAAGCCGCCTAGATCCGCTCTTGGGTGAATTACTCGTTTTGCGCTGCACTTTTTTTTACGCTGAATGAACAATTTGGAAGATTTTATGATACAGCAAATACGTCATGCAAAGTCACCAGATTCTTCTGGGGGTTTTTAAAATTCTTTTTGGACCAGTGTCCATTTGTGGGGCCACTGATTACCCCTGTTTTGGACTTGGTGTGACCGTCCCCATGGGTTTTAACCATCTCTCGCCTGCACTCTGAAAATTGACCAGATTCTACGTCAGCAGAAAAACGTAACGTTACTACAACGCTCGGCCGTGTTCAGTTTATTACTGACGTAGAATCTGGAGCTTTTCACAGACGTAACAACGTGTAACTTGACCTCGCTTATAAAACCCCATATATGTCTCATAACATGAGGATTGCTGTGATTGACGTCGTTAAGCGGACGTCAGGACATCACGTTACATCACGCTTACATCACGTTTTATGTGACGGTTATACGACCCGTAAACAATTGATTGTGCTTCTCAGAAAGCGATTAGCCGCACTCGGGTGACCCGTCTGTCAAGCTATCACCACTCCCACATTTTAATTTTGTTGGACCAAGGTCTATTTTTGGGGCTACTGGTACCCCTGTTTTGGACTTCGTGTGACCTTCCCCATGGTTTTTGAGAGGCAATGTGGATCTCTCGCCTACACTCTTCCTTGCTTGCTTGCATTGATCCCAAATGTCACATCTGGTGTTACACCTGGCTAAGAAATACACATTTTCAAAACAAGGGTGGCTGAATAGAGAGCGAGAACCGTTTGGAAACAAGTGATCCGGGTTCGATTCCCAGTTCCACCAGTACAGAGGTCAGAAAAATGTCAGTAAATCACAGTCTTATCAAATTAAGATGTAAAATTTGTACCAGCAAATGCTGAGAAGACATGTGGACTGCCCCTCCTGTAATCACCCCAAACCAATGTTGGGTGAGTTCTCTGCTGCAGTTAAGGCTTACAAACCACCTTTGATTACCAAGTTTAGTAGAAAATAACGATATAAAAAGTGCAAGAACTTTCGCTTTAACATCTCTAGCTTTAAACGTCAGACTTTTTATTTTAACCGCTCCACCGACTTCTCGCACCTCGGAGGAACTTCACACACGATATCCTCATAAATTATTCCTGCGACATGTCGCCGAGAAAATAGCGAGGGCAAGTCACACGCTGAGTCTACGTCATGTACGTGTGCTCTTAATAATATATTTAATATTTAATAAAGCGTTTATAAAAGCCAAGATAACAGGGGGAAATAAATATCACCCGATTCCACTTCAGCAGCAAACATAACGTCACTGACTTACAAGTTGCACGTTTTCTGCCTACCTGTACGTCATGGTTTCAAATCAATATTAAAGTCAATGTTGTATTGAGAGTCCATGAAAGTACCTCAAATGAAATCACCAGATTCCACTTCAGCGGCAAACGTAACGTCATCGATTCAAAATATGACGGTTTAATCAGCGACGTTATGTTCGCTGCCGAAGTGGAATCTGGTGATTTCAGAAATTTTGTCGCACGTACAAGTTGACGTAAAACGGGAAACTTAATCTCATCTTCCCACATGTACAAGTTTACTTAAAACGAGTGACTGACCCTCCCTAATGTCGCGTTTCCTTGCCTGGAATCTGAAGGATCTTAACACAACAACAGAGTCATTATTTAGGCGTTAAAAGCCTTGAAAGCGCCTCTTAAAGCGCATAGGTCACGACCCCGGACTACCGCTACATGTTCAGCACTCATTATCTTCATGCACAGGTGAATTGTTCACGCAAAAACGCACAAAATGTGAAAATTTGGTTATGGCTAGATTTTGTCCTTTACAGGAAAGAGGGAGGGGCAGAAAATAGAGAGGGAGATGGAGAGAGAGAGATAGTCACACATTTGCTGAGTAAGGGATAATACATGTATCGGACAAGGCTCACATAGTTGCAAAGCCATCTATAGTTGAGACAGACACACAGACAGACTGAGACAGACAGGTAAAGACAATGAGAGAGAGACAGAGAGAGCTAGAGAGAGAGGGAGAGAGAGAGAGATAGAGAGAGACAGGGAGGGAGACAGAGGGAGAGAGAGAGATACAGAGAGAGATACAGAGAGAGAGAGAGAGAGAGAGAGAGAGAGAGTGAAACTCGGCAACTTAAAATTGTATTGGTGTCCAAATAATAACCACGAGTAACGTAACGTAAGCAACATGCTGAATACCCACACATACCAAGTGAATAGATAACACGTATTCTAATGTAAGGGTTAGAAAAGAAAACTTGTATCAATATAAAATTTCCATATTTTGCATTGTTTGTTATGTTATCTTCTGATATCACGAGAATGGAGTGGGAAATTTAAATTTCTTTTCACACAAGTGTTAGAGCATTGCATCCTCCTCTTAATGTAAGAACAATCCAGTGAAAGCTAGGAGAGAGATACAGAGAGAGAGAGAGACAAGTAAAGGCAATGAGAGACAGACATAAAATCGGAGACAGAGCGAGAGAGGAGATAGAGAGACAGAAAGAAAGAGGGAGCCATTGAGGGGAAGGATCCCCATTCTATATCTGTCTGTCTGTCTGTCTCCCTGTCGTTTTTACTTGACCTGATTACGGTGTAGCGTGTTGTCGCTACACTGTTTGTAGATAACGACGGATCCGCACCGACCTGAGGGCTCTTCAACGCGTTGACACAAACACTCAATCTGTTATTATAACATGACGAGTCTCTACACATATCTACTGTCTGCTGGAACTAACCACTGTGCTGAAGGGAACAATAAATTCACAGCCAGGGTGGACCTCTTGCCTCTTTCTTGTTTGCCTGCAATAATCCCAAGGGTCACGTCTGCTGTTTCACCTGTCTTTCCCTGCAATAGGGGTGCACACTGTGTAAGTGTGTAAAGCAGGCTCGTCTTCTGGTCATCCCTCATACTAGCAGAGGACGGCAGCCAGCAGTGGGGCTTGTACCAAAGCAGTCTGTGTCATTCCACCCGTCAAGCCAGTGTGCTACCACTCAAGCTCCCTGGCTTGACTCGAAACATCAGAAGTACATCCTGTGTGGTGTGATGTCACTGTGTGGGGTCACTGACAGTCTTTGTTTAGGACTTGGGATAACTCTACCTGCGGGTTTACCCACTTGGGCGCAAAGATCCCCGGAGTTGATTCCGATTTGCACCTGATTTCGATTCAAGACAAGCACTCTCTATATGGGTGTCAGCAGGCAGCCAGTCACACTTCTCGTACACATTTTCAAGCGTTGGTGAACAGGTACCGAACGGAACTCAATCTCACAAATTTAAAACCTTACTAGAGTTTTTTGGTTGATTCAGTTTCTAATTTGTCGAATTAAATAGCATTGAAATTTACCCAATTTAGTATGAAACTGCATACAATGCATATTAATGGGACCATTTTCAGTAAAACTACCAATATTACACACCGTTTGAATACACTGAATCGTTACGGAAATTTCAATTTTCCCTACACATGTTGCACATTGCGAAAGAGACATTGTAACATGTTTTTAACGGCACTTGAATTTACCAGCCACAACCAATACGTGTGATATCAATCCTCCACTGAAAGTGACATGTTGATACACCACACACAAACACTCCAGCAGGACTGCCTTACAGAGTGTGGAGTGCACAGCCCTGACATGAGATTCAAAATGATAAATACCGTATTTACCCGAATTGGGGCACCCTCTCTAATTGAGGCAACCCCTCCCTCTTTTTGGGACAGAATTAATGAAGTAAATTCTGGCTTAATGCATATTTATGGTCAATCTTCATGAGTATAATGTAAAGAGTGAAATCATTAAGTTAACTTTTTAAGATGGTTAATCTCTTAATACATGTCAATTCCTGCATAAATTTTGTGTTATGCTACAGTGAGAATTAGATTTTTTCGATTTCCTTAAAGAAGCACCCCATCAAAATTTGGTCTTGGCACCGGGTGCCTCAATTCGGGTTAATACGGTATGCAGCGTTGTCGCTCCTTCATAAAACTGACTCACATTTTGGGGGACATTTTCAATACCATTGGACAACCCAACCAACCATTCATATTTAAAAGATATTTCGAACTCAAACATTCTCAAAATTGAAGAGTGTTGAATTTTGACTGGTTTAGTATAAAAAAATTGTGGATTATCTAGGCGTCCTGAATATATACTTAGGCAAATTTCCCAGATTGATCATAATCATACAACAATTTTATCAAGAAAATTATGTGTAATGAGAAAAATTTATTTACTAATGGATATCTTTGGAGGAACATGCTAATTTTGTAAATTTATGATTTACATGTTTGAGAACAAATATCAGGATAATGAGATGGCCCTTAGAGAACCTGGTTTCCCAGCATTTCCAATTCGTACACAGGTAGTGCTGAATGTATCATGCTACAAATCTGGAGTCAATAATGCATGTAGTATTCTATTTGTATCTACTGCATTGTTTTATGTGAAGAACTTCTTGATTGTGTATAGAACTCCTTGATCCTGCACAGCACTCGATCATCTATGCTACTAATAGTTTGTGTCCCAGCATGTTGGTATTGAGACAATACACAGTAAACAAACAAACAAAGAGTAAACAATAAACATGTAAACAACTCAGTGCAAGGAAGTCAAGATGGTGGAGGACTGGGTGTTACTAGTGAGGTCAAGTTACGTTTTACGTCACCTTGTATAAAATGAATCGTTAAATCACCAGATTCTACTTCATTTAACAGTGAGGTCAAGTTACACGTTTTACGTCGCTGATATTTCCCCTGACGTAGAATCTGGTGGTTTTAGTTTATCTTAATTACTCACAAAACTTTCAATGGTCCGCGGACATCAATTTTCAAGGATTGGGATGCGAAAATTAGGCCGAGATAAACTAGAAGCGAAAAAATCACTGACGATTGATAATCGTGTGTAAATTCAATTTCATCGTATCATTTCAATTGTATCATTTCATAGGAAGCACTAATCTAAGTACATCGCTACCATCTCTGCTTGTGTGAGGAGCGACTTGCCCTTTCGTCGTTATATTTTCACAGCAACATGTTTGGATGTGCTGTTGGATTAAGATTAAGATCAAATGTTACATCCTGCGTCATTTCTAACAAATTAATTCTTTTGTCTAAATATTCCTCAAACAAGAATGCCTTTCAATCAAAGGCCGAACCGCCCGCTTCGCAAATAGTCATTAAAATGCAAATAGTAAAATGCAAATAGTAAAATGCAAGTTATTATTAAATCATGAGAAAATTACAAAATCTAGAAATTTGGCCTTCAAATGACCTTGACCTTCAAATGACCTTGACATATATTTTGACCTTGGCCCCATTCACTTGTCTCAAACATCATAACATGTCATACTAGATGAAAACACTAAAAATTTTGACACTTTTTATTGCTGTGGCCTTGAACTTGACCCAATGATCTTGATACTCAAACTTGACCTAGATATAATGAAGATGTATCTGTACACCAAAAATGAAGTTTCCGGGTCTGCCATTCAAAAGTTATAGCCTGGATAGACAGACTGACAGATGGACAGATGGGCACACACACACACACACACACACACACACACACACACACCGACACGACTGAAAACATTACCTTCCCACATACGCGAGCGGTAATAAGTAAAACACAATCGCATGTGATTGAGATCGGTTGTGATTAGATCGCATCGTATATCTGTGGCCTTATTCGATCATCTATGCTTAATTCATTAGACAAACTTACACGTTTTTCTCCGTTCTGGACGTGTTAGATTTAAACCCATAATGTTATGAAGTTACGTAAAATGAAATCACCAGATTGCACCTCCACAGTAAGTTACTCAGCAGCGTTACGTTTGCTGCTGACGTGGAATCTGGTGACTTCACAGATCGTCTTACACGTACAAGTTGACGTGTAGCTTGCCCTCTTACTGTTGGCACACCACCACCCTGACCCGGACCGCACTGAATTAATCCGCTATTTTTAATCACTCCGCACCAAACAACGTTATTTTATAAACAATTTCTGAACTTGTGGTTTTTTGGCGACTGTTTCAATCATCTTGATCAGGCCAGACGTTTTATTTGTTGGATTACGTTTCCAGCCGCTCTCGGAAATCAAATTTGTAAAAACTTGAATCAGAGCCCAAACAACACAAAATTCTTTACCTCGATGAACATCGTTCAAAGATTACATGTCAATTTCAATCATCTTAGTCAAAATACAAACATACATGGCAAAGTTTATTTCCATTTTTATATCATTTTCGAAAAGAGGCGAGGCTCCCCCAACAGCCTAACTTTTATCCACTCTCATGCAGTTTTTGGGGATTTTTACGCAAATACCGTATTCCCTCTAATTATGGCACCCCCTCTTTTTCTAATGCAAAAATATTTATTCTTTTTTTGCAGCAATGCAAAAGCAAAGGTTTTCATCTTATCAAATGTCATTTTCACTGAGGGAAAGACATTTTAAGTCTCAACCTTCATTGCATCAGGTCCTATAAGTTATAAAATGCCTAAAATAAGATGTTTGTGCCAATTAAAATTGCTATATTAGAATTTTTAATTAAGGCACCTCCTCAAAAATTGGTCTTGGCACCCAGTGCCATAATTAGAGGGAATACGGTTTGAGGTAAAAATTTTGACACCCCAAGATTGGTTGGTGTCCGTAGTGCGGGAAATCTTGGATCCTTCCGTCGATGAAATTTTCTTTTCGATTGACATGTGTGACGAATCACCAACATTTAAACATTTTTTGCCCATCTTTTTTTTCACCTGGTATCACCTGTAGTCTTCCTGCACTCTTACATTTGGTTTCACACCTGCCATTTCCACCAAGACATCCCTCATGCTACCAGAGGAGGGCATGCAGCAGTGGTGCTCGAACCCAGGTCGTGTAAGGAGGCCCACTCATCAAGTGAGCATGCCACCACTCAACCACGTCGGTCGGCTTCTTTATTTTCAACTTAACTTTATCAAAAGTGCGGCAGAAAATGTAACTCAAACAATTCATGAAGACTACAATTGACTCACTATGTTATATTGTAGATATTTCTCTGCTATTTTTACACCCAGCTCAGACTTATTGTTTTCAGGCCCCAGGTCAGATATAAATAGAGTTCATCTCGCA
Organism: Haplosyllis anthogorgicola; assembly: GCA_038406195.1. Classification (NCBI taxonomy): domain Eukaryota; kingdom Metazoa; phylum Annelida; class Polychaeta; order Phyllodocida; family Syllidae; genus Haplosyllis; species Haplosyllis anthogorgicola. Next base: position 6,887 of record JBCAUI010501372.1, on the reverse strand, counting down.
ACTTTGTAAAAATCTCGCCAGCACAAAGGTCAGTTAGATCACCATCATACTGAGGAACAATGTACAGCGCACTTACTGCCTCTTGAATGGATTACGATAGACTCACTAGCAACTGGGCAACAGCAAACTCGTTTTCAATTTCTCGTATTCCAAAACTTCCTAGTCAATTTTTACTGATACCAATTTTTAAGAGGTGCTTTACACTATTACCCCAATGGGGATCTCACCCAGCCTTGGTGCAACCATTTCAGAGGTGCTGTACACTGTCACCTCCAGCAGGGATCTCACTCAACCTTGGTGTAACCATTTCAGAGGTGCTTTACACTGTCACCTCCAGCAGGGATCTCACTCAACCTTGGTGTAACCATTTCAGAGGTGCTTTACACTATCATCCCTAGCAGGGATCTCACTCAACCTTGGTGTAACCATTTCAGAGGTGCTTAACACTATCACCTCCAGCAGGGATCTCACTCAACCTTATTGTAACCGTTTCAAAGGTGCTTTACACTATCACCTCCAGCAGGGATCTCACCTAACCTTGGTGTAACCATTTCAGAGGTGCTTTACACTATCACCTCCAGCAGGGATCTCACTCAACCTTGGTGTAACCATTTCAGAGGTGCTTTACACTATCACCCCCAGCAGGGATCTAACTCAACCTTGGTGTAACTGTTTCAGAGGTGCTTTACACTATCACCCACAGCAGGGATCTCACTCAACCTTGGTGTAACCGTTTCAAAGGTGCTTTACACTATCAACCCCAGCAGGGATCTCACCCAACCTTGGTGTAATCATTTCAGATGTGCTTTACACTATCACCTCCAGCAGGGATCTCACCCAACATTGGTGTGAGACATCACCTCGAGGTGATGAGAACAGGGGCAACCTACATCTCATCCAGGGCAGGGCAATTGAACCTGTTCTGCTAATGGTCACCGTACCAATTTTACACCTTCCAAACTCGGATCGCTTGCCTCCAAGCGGTTCTTTCTCTCCCCTTGGGCCACCGTGGCTGACAGGTGGGTGAATTAACCCTTTCGTTACTGACTAGGTCCCAACCACAAGTCCTGAACCCCATCGCCTTTTCCTCTGTATTTTCACTAAATTATCCCTAAAGCATACCGGACAACTGCAATTAATTCTACACTAGGAAGTGGCGCAACCTCCGAAAATACATCTTTCAATCTGAGATATGTTTAAATTGACCTTAGATAGGTCCTGACAATTTGGTTTGTGTCTATATTTAATGCCCCTGTCACGGGGGCAGTAGATTCTGGTGCAGGAACCGTGATGCCCCCGTCAAGGAGCAAGCGTACCAAAAGGGTTTAAAGGTTGTTAACAGCAGTTAATGTACAACTGTGCAAAAAAAGCGGTTTATCACGAGAGACTGAATTTGAACTTTGCCGTCACCTGTTCCTTGCAGATCGTAAAGATTACTGACTCGTAGGTGTTACGTCACACGTTCATATCTCTGCATCTGCATCCATCCAGGTCAGGCCAGCAAGTTTTATTTGTTGCAATACGTTTCCCGCCGACCTCAAAAATTAAGAAATAATAAAAAAATACTTGAATGAGGCACAAATAGTAGAAGATGATAACTTCCCATTATCTACGAGAAAAACTGGCAGAATGAAATTATTTGTCGAATTTCTGAATTTTACCTGGAAATGCTAAATATTTTTATCACCTTGTGCAAAAAGAAACTGCAAATGAAACGTAATCCAACAAATACTTTAGTCACGCCTCACTGAACAGCTCACCACTGCGTCAGGTGTTCGACTCCTGACTGATATATGCGAGAAAAAGTCCCAGCCAGCCATGCTAACCAAGTTGGCAGGTGTCACACTTGGAAGTGAATTGTTATAATCCTGGCTTTAAAACCCATGGGCAGAGCCACCTGAAGTCCAAAACAGGGGTACCAGTGGCCCCCCAAAATGGTTACGCGCTGGTCTAGGATTAGGGACTGAGACAGTTGCCACCAAAAAACTTTAAAAAGAATTAAAAAACCATTTTAATACGTCTGTCCTAAAAATGCTTTTACCATCTGTGACTGTGTTAACACAAGTGTGAGGAGCGACTTGCCCTTTCGTCGTGATATTTTCACAGCACCATGTTTAGATGGGCTGTTAGCTTACAATATAATTATTATAATATGTTTTACTTAGGTACGCTGGAAGAGTAAAATACTAGTGAGGTTTAGTTACACGTTTAACGTAACATAGTACGTGTGACAAAAAAGGAATTTGAAATCGCCAGATTCTACCTCGCTGCTGAGGTGGAATCTAATGATCTAGCGATTTCTTGTGCCGTAATTCTTTCTGTTGTTCTTTTACGAAAATACACGAAATCACCATCACCTTTACGAAATATTGCGGTTTAAATGAACACTTTGTCAAACGCACACGTACAGAATGGCGAAAAACGTGCAACTTGACCTCGGCACTCCATGTGAACAACGTGGCAACTACTGTGCAGAACGACCATCCTCACAGGATCCGCAACAATGTGCGAAATGTCGGAGGGAAATGCCGCGTGATTTCCTCCCAATTATTCTTAATTAAAGTTATCCCGCGGCAAACAAAGCAAATATCACATTGCTCAACAAATGCGGGTCACATTTAATTTCCTGGCCGGGAACTCCACCGGGGAACTCACTCACTCAACTCACTCAACCCTGTTCAGGAATCAAACCTGGGTCACCTACACAACGGCGCTTCATGCTAACCACTAAACTACAGGACTCTTGGAATCGAACTCTTCAACAGTGTCATGCTCTAACCCCTGTACCACAGGCTCAGGGAATCGAAGCCAAGTCAACTGTGCAGCTGTGTCATGCTCTAACCACTGCACTACAGGCTCAGGGAATCGAACCCGAGTCATCCTAACCACTACAACTTTTTGTTGCGATAAACATTGCAAAAATCACCAGATTTCACCTCAGCAACTAACTAACACTGCGGCCCAAAAAATGCCATTTCAAAACGTGTAACTTTTAAAGTTTACTAACTCATATGTATGAAGCAGTACTTACATGTCGCCCTGTGCGCTCCCAGTACAAGTACCAACAGAAGGACTCGGATCTGAATACTAAACACACAGAAAGGTCGCGAGATTCTCACATTGTATCCTGAGTGCACTGTGCTCACCCAGCATTAGAGAGGTTTAGTCACACGTTTTATGAGATTCTCACATTGTATCCTGAGTGCACTGTGCTCACCCAGCATTAGAGAAGTTTAGTCACACGTTTTATGAGATTCTTACATTGTATCCTGAGTGCACTGTGCTCACCCAGCATTAGAGAGGTTTAGTCACATGTTCTATGAGATTCTTACACTGTATCCTGAGTGCACTGTGCTCACCCAGCATTAGAGAGGTTTAATCACACATTTTATGAGATTCTTACATTGTATCCTGGGTGTCACCCGGCGTTAGAGAGGTTTAGTTACACGTTCTATGACAAATAGTCCTGAGGTTAAGTTACACATTTTATGAGATTCTTACACTGCACCGACCCAGTATTGGAGAGGTTTAGTCACACACGTTAAGCCAATTTTGCACACATTGTCTATCAACTGCGGTTTACAATCTTTGACTTTCCAGCAAGCGCACAAACATTGATGCGAGTTGTCAGGCTTATTTTTTTTAATTCTTTGGATTACATTTCCCGCCGCACTTTGAAATTGGGATTTCAAAAAAACAAAAAAACAACTCATATGCCAGCTGAAACAGGTCACACACGGCAAAATATAGCTCTGTTGGTCGCATCAACTAATTTTGTCACAAGTCAATCAAAATTTTTTTGACATTTATGAATAGTTTGGCTTTTTAGGGACCAAGTTCAATTTTTTTTTTTCTGATCACCGCACTTGGAAAATTCTGCCAGTGCAATGTAATCCAAATGATTAAATAAAACAAGCCTCACCTGGAAGTAATAAGATCAAGTGGCAGCCAAACATCCCCCACAAGGGTCCCGCTCAATCCCATCCTCCCACATCTACAGAGCTTGTACCAATTTTACACCCTGGTCTGGTGAGGCTGTGATGTACTGATACACTGTCCAACATCTCTACCCTGTGCAGGAATAGAACCCGGGCCACCTGCGCAGCAGCGCTTCATGCTAACCACTACACTATGAGGCTCTGGGAATCAAACCCGGGTCACCTGCTCAGCAGTGCTTTGTGCTAACCACTACATTACAGGTCTCTGGGAATCAAACCCAGGCCATCTGTGTAGCAGCGCTTCATGCTAACCACTACACTGTAGGACTTTGGGAATCGAACCCGGGTCACCTCCTCAGCAGTGCTTCATGCTAACCACTACACTGTAGGACTTTGGGAATCGAACCCGGGTCACCTCCTCAGCAGTGCTTTATGTTAACCACTATATGTGGAGCTTTCCAGATTCCGCCACAGCAGCAGACGTAATACCGGTTGTAAAAAACAGGTCGTCGCAAAAAGCAGGTTTATTTAAATGGAAATTACAATTTTGGAAAGGAAAGAATGAAAGAAAGAAAAATGATAATATTGATGCCTAGCCTTGCCTCTGTGGTTTGAACATCATGATTATCTGGTGGATGAGTAGAATAGACACTAGAACAGTCCAAGGCCTTTTAGCATAACATCCCTGGCGCGATGACAAAGCCGCGGTAAACATATAGTGCAGTTACGTCTTGTGAAAACAGAGCTCGGAACAAAAACTGAATAACCTAATAGTCGGTTAGCTGGTAAACATACAGTGCAGTTACGTGTTGTGAAGCCAGAGTTCGGAACAATAACCGAATAGTCGGTTAGCTCTTGAACAATACAATGCATTTATAGTCGGCTAGGGCTAGCATCAAATACGATGAATCGACGATTCGCTTTCGTTACTTTCAATGCTCAACTGTTACCTGACATTCTCATCACAGGTTACTATAAATTTAAAGGGTTAGCCTGAGTCTAATATGCTGCCTGCGAGAGTACATTTACGAGGGACCAACACCCGGCTGGTTACAGACCTGTCCACTTCTGTCTCTCACATCTATCCGGATAGTTAAGCTGAAGGGAACCAGCAAACACAGGGTATGCAGATCTACTTACCTGACTTACAATCAGCAATCACCAGATTATACGTCAACAACAAAACGTAAACGAGATGGACAACCTGTCGGTTACAGCCTCGCTCTATGTAATCAAATACATGGGGTAGGGGGTGCGGGTTGCGTCTGGTCTCCCAACTTTGCACACTGCTGAAAATGCATGGGGTGTGTGTTGCGGGGGGGGGGGGGTTAGCGCCCTCTAGTTTCAAAACATTTCATAATTTCATAAAATCTGTCAATTCTAGATCTCCATCATTGCAGAACCCTCGCTTTCGCAAGGCTAATAAAAGACCAGAATGTTCTCTCCAAAAGTAATATCAAAACGCTCAGTTTTTGCTCCAAATCAAACAAACTGAGAACATCAAACTTTCCCTTCTGTTCATGTGTTGATAGAGAGGTCTAGTTACACGTTACACGTCAACATTATTTGTTGTGTGAGCTCAATTCTAAAATCACCAGATTCCACCACCTCAGCAGCGAACGTAACGCCACCGAGTACACTCGTCCCCGGATATATCGATATTTTTGGCACGGAAAAAAATATCGATATAAGCAGGATATCGATATAAGGGGAATCGATATAAGTGGGGAAAGTTGGTCCAAATATCGATATATGATGTCACCCTTAACTTTGCCCGTTAGCACTGTGCACATTGTTACATTACTGTACTTGTATTAGATGTACTATTGTTTCAATAAAATTGTAATAAATTAAATATGTAAAACAAATTCTTTATTCTTACTTCTCATTCATTCATAAAACGCAATAATAAAAATAGACTTAGCCGTGGCTTTGGATCATAATTTTATACTTCCAAAAAAAAAAATCCTTTTAAGTGGCTTCCTTTTGACATCAATTGGCCGCGGCCAACCCAGGCTGATCTCTGTCAAGCCGGCCAACTGATTTTATAATAATTTAAAAACAAATCAGCTTAACTTTTTCTTTTTAAGATAAATTGGCCATAGCCGAGCCAGACCCATTTCTGTCAAGTCAGCCAGCCAATTTCATAAAAATTACCAACAAATCAGTTTAAGTCGCACATCTAAATTATAAAAATGGGCACTTCAATGGTTTTAAAATGGGAATGGTTGTAACTTTGGTGGGAGATTATCAAAATTAAAGATGGAAAGTGTGGTGTTTTTAGTTTTTGAGAGAAATAGCTTAGTTTTGGAGTATGTTGATGTGTCTGTCCAGTTAAATCAGTTACAACAACTCCCACAACCTCAGAGAATATTGAGAATTCACGACATTGTCTATCTTCAAATGAGAAAGAATTGGCTTGACCTCCAGATTGAAGTGATTGATGAGAGGACCAAAGAACTGCACAACAATTGATGTAAATATAATGGGTAATGGGCATGGCATGAGGGGTAGTAACTCACTAAATGCTCAACCTCATCAAATATCAGTACTCACTGGTCTTTGGTGAGGGCGAGGTGCTGAGGCCCAGTAAGAGTAAATGAGTGAACTGAGTAAATTTTGAATAGGCAGGCCAATTTAACCCTTATTGGCCACAGCACATTCATATTATTATGAAAGAAAGCCATCCTTTTTAGTGGCTTCCTTCTATATTTAAATCAATCTGCCTATTCAACATCAAAAACATCAAACACATCTGCAAGTGGCTTCATTAAGCCCTTTATAAACTGTATGTGAAATCTTTCCAATTTAATTATCATCATGGCATCACAAAAACCACCTAGATCAACTCCAAAATGTAAAAGAGTTGCCCATTCTCTTGAATTAAGAAGCAATATTCTCAGGTGTCACATCTATGACAAGGAAAAAATCAATGACTTAGCACAAGAG
>JBCAUI010501361.1:0-13294 GCA_038406195.1 Haplosyllis anthogorgicola | reverse complement strand
CAACTTTTTGCAATGGCGGCAGAGAACACAAATGTAAATTTCGTCCAATACATAGACCCTCCTGCTGAGGCATGAGGATCAATAAACCACAAAGTGTGACGTTTTGTCGAACTAGAACCTTTATGTACATGCACATGTATGCTTACTTGTATGAGGAAAATGATATCTTACAGTAATTGTGCACATCAATGTAATTGTTGGCCATCTATCATTAACAGAAAGAAATTTTCTATTTCCTTTTCTGGTCCATGATGGATGACAGTATTAATTATTGATGGCATAACCAAGACCTAAAAAACATGAGCACATAAGAACTTAAATAGGTTGTAATGTAATGTTAAGTTTTGAGGTTTAGGTTATACCACAGAATTTTTTTAACGATTTTCTGATGTAGGATGTGGATTCCCAAATCGTTCTCTTTGTTGTACATTCTCTGTTGTTTTGCAGAAAATTTAATTTAAAGAGTTTGCAGTTAACCACAAACATTTCCTCAGACTTAACGAATATTTTATCATTTTTAGCACAGCAGAACGCATTCAGCTGTGCTATACCAATCACCATGTAGTTGTAGTTGTTGGCGTCTGCGTTGGCGTGGAAAACAGTTAAAACTACCGGGAATGCCCAAAAGTAAGCACTGGGCTACTATTTGGGAATTGGGGTATTTTTAAAAATAATCTGAGACTGTAATATAAGCCCATGGGTGTTTGTTTGGGGTTCCATTAAACAACAATACCATCAGAAAAATACATTTTGTTGCTCATGTAATAACACAACATACTTTCAATAGCCTTTAAGGTTATCAGTTTAAGGTTACATGAGATTTATTTTCATTTCAGCCATCTGCATTGAAATGCAATTTCCATTGACCATTGTATCTTACTACATTAATGAACTGAAGTTTTTGAAATTAAGTTTTGTCATACTTATGGCACTTATTCACTGAAGCTAGGAGAATGTGTCTTTAAAAGCTCATGGGCTTCAATTTGGGTGATTTTTCCAAATAAAAGCCCATGGGCTTCAAATATAGTGGGCTTATTTTCGGGGATTCCCAATACAAGCTTTCAAACCATATAAATTGTCCATTATGACATCCCAGTTGTGTCAGGCATCGCAAAACATGTTGATTTGATGGGTAAGATGCCTATGTTTACTTAAAAAATAAAGGAGAAATTTCACTTTTTTCATTTGAGCAAAATTTTGACGTGTAGTTTTGATGCAAGTATGGGGTTGGGACCCCTCATTAGAATTGTCTGGATTTGCTTCAAACCTTCAGAACAGACATCCCTTTGTCCAGACGATTCTAACAAGGGATCACATACTTGCATTGAATCTACATGTCAAAATTTTGCTCAAATGGAAAAAAGTGAAATTTCTCATTTATTTTTCAAGCAAACATAGGTGTGTGACCTATCAAATCAACATGTTTCTCAAAGCCTGACACAACTGTGATATCAGAATAGACAATTTATATGGTTTGAAAGCTTGTAGCGATGTTTGTCCCAAAACTTCTCACATGTTCATTTCACAACTTGAAAAGGGTCATGGCAGGTCAGCTCAAAAATGCGGACAAAGCTGCATAAACTAATTTTTTTGAAATTTGAAATTGCACATTTTCTTAAATAACTCAATCAAATATGCATGGATTTGCTTCAAAGCTTTAGAACAGACTCCATATGATTCTAACGAGGGGTCACAACCCCATACTTGTATTGAAACTACACATGTCAAATTTTTTTCTCATTTATTTTTCAAGTTGACATAGGCATGTTACCTGCCGTTTCAACATGTTTCATGACACCTGATGCAACTGTGTTGTCCTCAAAAATGCATCAAACAAAAGTATTATGATGGTATTCTTTCAGCTCTGCCATAAGCCCCATGGCTTTCTTGTTTATTCATATGTGCAATTATAGGTTGGAATATACATGTAACCGTATACACTGAAGCATTGCATATGGCAAAGGGTTCTGAAGCATATATGTGATGTGCTGGAGTCCCCACCCCTAATTTTTGGCTCATCTTTGGTCACTTGGCAATGCCGGGCAGGCGCCGCTCGGCTGGTGCCGCTAGGTGACAATGCTCTCGGAGCATCACTGTCCTGGTGACGGTCTGGCGGTGCTTGGCCCAAATAGTCTATTTTTAGCACCTTAGCCCAGTTATGTAATGTGCGCATGTGCAAAGGACATGTTCGATGAAACATCATTCGAATGCTGTCACGTCGACTACGTCATTACCATGACATCACTACGAGGTGACATCATCCTGTCCCCCTAATAAACAGCGTGGCATGTGTTGCCTTTGCCTGGTTAGAAATGCTAGAAGGACCACCAGCACATCCCTAATTCCCCAAGCAGCCGCCACCTTGGTGGTGTTCAATCGTTCCCCTTTGTCTCAGTTCATTTATTTAGCCATGCGGCAGCCGTAGCTGCCGCTCCCCTTGCATTATTAATCCATTCAGTTGTGAGTGATAACTGCGCCAACGGCGGCACTAAGCCCTAAAGTAGAACACTAGAGTGAGATCACCTCTTTTGCCATAGCCAGTAAGTGGCTGGATAGAGTAGTCAGACTAGGCGCTCACAATATTAGTGGTACGCAACAAGCATACATCACATTTCTGGCATCCCTGGGTGGGCGCCCAGAGGTTGATGATATACATTTGTGAAAGATGATCAGGTTAGCGGCCCAGTGGAGGGCTGCTGTAGTCGCAACAGCCAGCCAGCTGCGCCTATTGAGCATTCTGTGTGGTAGTCAACTGGAGACTTCCAGGTGGCTAGTGAGGAGCTCCAATTGGGGACTGATGCCATGACAGAATGGGTCTATCGCTCCTTTGTTTCTTTGTATAATTTTTCATCCCGAGGCCTTAGCGCCTTAACTAGTAGCAGTGTCAATCTTGTACATCATGGATGGGACTCCAGTGGATGTGCCTACTGTGGCCCACCCGGCTGGCAACGCCGAGGACGCCGCTGGCTAACCCACCACAGAAAACCTGGAGGAACAGGTTGTTGAACTGGTAGTGGAAGGCCAGGTAGCTGTGGAAGCAATGGCTGCTCACCCAGTCCCCGAAGCTGAGGTCGGTAGAGTGCCACTACCTCAGCTTCCGCAGCCCCACTGAGATGCTAGACAATATGCGATACACATGATGGTGCAGGAGTGGGACAGGAATGGAAACCTGGTCAACCCCGCCCACATGTCTTCAACAATCGGGTGGTGTTGGATCTACTTCGGGGGGATGCTATAGGGCTGACTGAAGTCATCACCCTGAAAACTACCCCCACCCAGTGTGTGATGTTCTTTGGGCAGAGGGTATGGAATGAAGGTCTCCTTCATGAGGATGCTGTGCCATTGGCCATTCTCCTGTCCCTCTGGCTGAAGGACTGGATAGGCCACGTCATGGAGCTGATAGCTGAACCCATCCTGGTAGGTTGAGCGAGGTGACTGGTTGCTGACGCCACTGCCAGGGCTAATGGTCATGCTCATGCAGTACCGAGGGGAGCGAGAGGCCTTGCCCGGTTACCTGAGGGGTTACCAAGATGGCCATGCACCCCTCCTCCACTGCCCACTGCTGAAGACAATGTGGCAGATGCATTAGTGGGTGCATGACCCCCCGCCTTGGCAGCGGGGGCAGCTGAAGATGACTGCCCAGAGCGTCCGGTCTCGGCTGCAAGTTGCGCTGCCGCCTCCCTGGATTCAGGGAGGGGAGGCAGAGCCATGGGAAGGAGGAAGAGCTGACCTCGCTGTCAGGCCTCACCAGTGATACCCAAGCTGCGCCGAGGCCGGGCATGCCCGGGATGTGGAAGATGGTTACAACTCGGATGCCTCCTGCTCCTCAGTTGATAGCTGTTGGGCCCAGAGGCACCGGTACTATGGCAAACCGAATGTCCTGCAACTGAAGGTGATGGGGGAGGATCATGCAGGGAAGTTTCTTATATGGAGAAACATGCAGAGCAACAACAGGACAGTTGACCCTGATGTGCTGAGGACCAGCATCATGTCAGCCATTGTGTACTTGCCAGGTGCCTCCTCTGTAACCTCTGAGCCTACAGTGGAGAGGATGATTAGGCAGCTAGGCCACTTCTACGGCGTGTCATGCAATTACAATCAAACCCTCCAGGACCTTTACGCTAGGCACCAGTACTCGGGCAAGTGTCGGCAATTATGCAGGTCGCATCCTTGCCCGGGTAGAATTGGTACATAGCTGCTTACCCGAGAATCTGCCCAGGAGAGAAGTGAGTCATGTCTGCAAGGAGTGCCTACATGGCGGCCTCAAGGGAGACCTGTGACAGGCAGTGTCCTACCTTCAGGACAGGCTGGGCGAACTCACATTTGATGAGCTGCTCAAGATTAAGTCCAACATGGGGGTTAACAGCCACGGGATGATCGGTATAATGAACAGAAGTGCTGGCCCTGCCCCATGGGCAAGGCACACATGGCTGTCCTGGTGCTGGCGTTGCCTACCTTGTCTGATTTGGAAGGGGCCTCTGGAGCCTCAGATGAGGAAGACGAGAACCTCGTTCCCTTCGATGTGGGTGGTTAAGGACTGAGGACAAAAAGTGCCGCTGCTTCGGCTGCGGGTCAAACAAACATCTGATCCGTGAGTGCCCCAACAAAGATGCCTACCAGAGGCATTTAAATGGCAAAGGGGACCCGAGGAAAGGAGGTCGGAATCCCCTGAAGAAGAGCGCCAGGTGCCCTCAGACCAAAGCCTCGAACTAAAGTTGTGCCATGGGTGCACCCCCTTCATCAACCAAGATGCCATTGGTAGATGGATGGGGAGGGGCATGGTGGACCGTGTCCGGGTGGATGGTGAACCCTGTCTAGCACTGATCGACATGGGGTCCACCGTCAACCTGGTAATGCTGGACTGTCACCAGCAGGGGCCTGTGTCTACCTCCTCTCTGACCTCTACACCAAGGGGTGGATGGTAGTCGACAGGATAGGAGGGCAGCACTCAGAAGTCATGGGCTATGTGGTAGTTGAAATCCAGGTGGACGGCATTGCTGGGTTCGATGAGGACCACATTGCTCTGGTGCTGTCTCACCAGTTGGAATTTGCTGAGAGAGTCCCTGTGCTGCTGGGGTGGTGCAGGTTATTAAGGAGAGCGAGCTCAACAAGCTGGCCATGCCATGGGCCAATGCCTGGGTTAGCACGCTCCCGCGGGTGCAGGTGGTGCAGGTCCCCAGTGAGGAGGGGGCCATCAACAGTGCCACTGAGGAATCGCACGCGGGGGAGGAAAGCCCGATCAACTACGAGGAGGTGGCGACCCTCCTCAAGGAAACTGCTGTACCCCTTCTCCCGCACCATCATCCGGTGCAGGGTACCCATGATGCTCTGGGAGGGACGCTTGTGAGTGATGACCATGGAATTGCAAGACGGTGATGGCCAACTTCCTACAGACGTTCACCTCCAGTCGTCCATCACAGAATTGAGACTGGGCTCCCAGAAGATATCGGTGGTGCTAGAAAACACCACTGATGTGAAACTGGTGTTAAAGGTGGGAGCCCCCATTGCCCAGGTGGCAGCTGCCAACGTGGTCCCTGATAAGTACATTCTACCTGGACTTGTGGAGGAGCTCAGCCGAGAACTGGATATTGAGAACCAATGCCCCATGCACCTCATGGTTGGCGAGCGCTAAGAGAGGCTGATGGAGAAGCTGGACCTGGGTGGCCTTGCCACCTGGCCAGAGGCCAAGGCTCAGAAGGCTTGGACACTCCTGAGGGAATACCATGACATCTTCTCATTCGAGCTGGGTGAGCTAGGATGCACCAGTGCTGTGGAACATGAGATATTGGTGGATGACGAGACACCCAATTAAAGAGAGGTTTCGCCATATACTGCCACACATGGTGAAAGAAGTGTGGGAACACTTGCGGAGCATGCAGGAGGCTGGTGCCATCATGCCTAGAGAGAGCCCCTGGAGCAATGCTATCATCCTGGTCAGGAAGAAGGACAGGGGCCTGCGATTTTGCATAATTTCCGGCGTCTCAACAACCATACCCGGAAGGACTCTTACCCTTTGCCCTGCATCCAGGAGATGCTTGACTATCTGCGCGGCACTCACAACTTTTCCAGCATGGATTTTCTGTCAGGGTTCTGGCAGGTACCGATGAGTCCGGGGTCCAAGAAGTACACTGCTTTCACGGTGGGCAACCTTGGATTCTTCAAGTGTGAGTGCATGCCCTTTGGGCTGTGCAATGCTCCTGCCACCTTCCAGAGGTTGATGCAGAACTGCCTGGGGGAGCTCAACCTGACCTACTGTCTGATTTACATGGACGATGTGATTGTTTACTCAGACACGGAGGCGGAGCATGTGGAGGGCCTCCGGGCTGTCTTTGACCACTTCTGAGAGCACAACCTGAAGCTTGAGCCATCCAAGTGTCACTTCTTATAGGAAGAGATCATCTGCCTGGCTCATCATGTCTCCCAAGACAGGAATATGGCCCAGTAAGGACAACCTGCAGGCCATCGCCGAGTGCCCTCTGCCCGCCACCTACACGATATACAATCCTTTGCCAACCTAGCGGGGCACTACCAGCGCTTCATTAAGGGGTTCTCAAAAAAAGCAAAGCCACTCACTGATTATTTGAATGGTGAGGGTGCTAGCAAGAAGAAAGAAAGGGTGGAACTCTCCGACAAGGCCTGAGAGGCCTTCGAGCTGCTGAAGAAGGCACTGCTCACAGAGCCTGTGCTGAGGTTGGCCTGCTTTGGTGAGCCCTTCCTGCTTCATACCAATGCTTCCAAAGGGGGGCTCGGGGCAGAGCTGTCCCAGAAGGGAGAAGATGGCCGCTGGCATCTGGTTGCTTATGGCAGCCAGATGCTAAATAAGTATGAGGCCAACTACCACTCGAGCAAGCTCAAGTTCTTAGCCCTCAAATTGGCCATGACGGTGCACTTCAAGGATTACCTGGTGCACACCCCATTTATGGTGAGGACGGATAAGAACCCCTTCACTTACATGATGACCACGCCCAATTTAGACGGTACAGGCCACAGGTGGGTGGCTGAATTAGCAGAGTACAACTTTTCTCTGGAGTACATGAAGGGCACCAAGAACTGTGTGGTGGACGCCCTAAGCCACCAGACCACCTGTCCGGGAGCAGAAGAGGTGAAGGGCGAACCGACCCACAGGACCTGATGAAAGAAATGATCAGGGATGACAAAATCCTACCAGATGTGGCTAAATGGGACGCTGACCCCAGCAGGGCGCCCCTGGCACCAGGGTCTGTTGTCACCACCGTTGGTGCCACCATCATTCAAGCCACCCCTTTGGAAGCAGGATGCTATTCTGATATAGTGCCCGGCTTCTGGCACTCCACTGAACTTACCTTAAGGGATGTCGCTCAGACTCTTAATAACCCCAGTTACTCAGCCATTATCCATAGAGATGCCACCATTGTAGGGCACTGAGGTGATGGCAGACAACGATGCCTCAAGCGTGCATAGGGATTTCACCATCATTTCACGATCATCAGTGAGCTGAGCCATGGCAGAGGAAGAGGCTGCCTCACCCACGAAACAGAGGCGCCGCTTGCAGTCAGACAACCCGGAGTGTGCCGGGGCCTCACCATGCAAGAGGACCAACTCGAAGGAGTAGGAGAGGGTGCTGGTATCCCAGCCAGCGGCATGAAGATTCGGCAGCGCCACTACCACCCATCAGCACCGCCTTGACTACAACCACCACCATTTTCGATTTATACTTACTGCTTTGCTTATTGTAACTTGTTCTCTGTGTAGTAGATGGTTATGTATTGTTATCACTGTTTCTATTTTGTGTGCTTCATGTATTTATTTCAGGGAGATCTCAATAAAGCGTGCCAGAGGGCGGGCGCAGTTGCCTGGGTGATGTGTGATGTGCTGGAGTCCCCACCCCAAATTTTTGGCTAGTCTTAGGTAGCTTGGTGATGTCGGGCAGGCGCCACTGAGTGGTGCTGCTAGGTGATGATGCTCTCAGTGTGTCGCTGTCCTGACAACAGTCTGGCGGCGCTTGGCCCTAATAGTCAATTTTCAGCACCTTGGCCCGGTTATCTAATGTGTGCATGTGTGAAGGACGTGTTCAACGTAACGTCATTCGAATGCCATCACATTGACTACATCATTACCATGATGTCACTATGAGGTGATGTCATCCTGTCCCCCTACAAAACAGCATGGCACGTGTTGCCTTTGCCTGGTTAGAAACACTAGGAGAAGGACCACCAGCACATCCCTAATTTCCCGAGCAGCCGCTCCCTTGGCGGCGTTCAATCGGTCCCCTTTGTCTTAGTTCATTTATTTAGCCGTGCGGCTGCCGTAGCTGCCGCTCCCCTTGCATTATTAATCCATTCGGTTGCGAGCGTAGCCAGTAAGTGGCTGGATAGAGTAGTCAGACTCGGCGCTCACGAGCGTACGTCACATTTTTAGTATATGTCACGTCACATATACGTCTATTCGTGTCGTATATTTAGTCAGCTTTATTCATTAAATTAAGCATTTATAATATTAATTTTATTACACATTACACATTTTCTAGAAACGTGTTATAAAACTTCTTTTCTTCCAAGTTTTATTGACCAAGTTGCACACATTGGCGTATCTAGCGATGTAATCTTCCATCACTACCATTATCTCAGCAAAATTTAACATATTTTATTTAACCAATTGCAGTTTGAAGAAGAGGAGCCAGGGAGGGACTGTGTCCTGGAGTGTGGTCCGGATAAAAAATGTTACCCTGAAACATGTTGTGCAGTGCGCAAGAAGGGTGAAAAGGGCAATGGTGAAGTTAACGGTCTTTCGTCCTCGCCTCCTTCCTACAGCAGTATACGTCAGCGCAGTAATGGTAGTGGAAGTGGAGGAGCGGCAACCGCCACACCAGCCGTGAAACAGGGAATCACACGCAGTGGAGATGTGAGTTCGTCAGGAGAACCTATGGAAGAAAATGGTCCGGTGATTATAGAGTCGACTGCTATATAAACATGGAACTAATGCCAAAGATGTTTTTATGAAGAAATGGGTTTTAAAGTAGATGTAGATTTACATACATGTACATTTCCATGTAAAGAAATGTGCTAGTTTCTAATAAATGATAATAGAGAGCGTCAAAAAATTAGCCACACCTGGCTAACTTTATGTATTTGTTGTCAAAATTGAATCTCGGAAGTAAAGATTGATATATTATTATGAAATTGTAAATGTTGGAAATGGTTATGAGTCAGTACAACTGAAAATAAGTGTACTATCAGCCAGAATATAATCAAAACGAGACTCGTCTGTCTGTTCCGAGTGAATCGCGACGTGTACCTGATCTCGAGCCAGAGGTCAACTTTGGAAACTTGACGTCATAAATCCGAGAAATATCAAAAGCGTTTAAGTGCTGACAATGCAATTTTTATCACTTGTACAGAAACGAAGCATGAAATCAGTCAGTATATTATGACTCTGCAAATACTGATGTTTATTGGCCGCACGTAACTGTATTGCTGTATGTTAATCTAATTACAGTCGAACCCCTTTTGCGGGGACCCTCGATTGCAATGACACCATGTCATCCCCGGACATTTGAACTTATAATTTGCTCAAATGTAATGTAATTGACGGACACCATGCCATGCACGGTCCCCGGACACCTAATATAAACCATTTGACGGACATACACCCTAAATATTTACAAATATTTTAATTTTTATTTTTACGCCCATTATTACGCCAAATGTAAAACATATGTTCGTCAATTAAAATTATAGTACACCTTAATTGATTTCACTGACAAATAGCATGGGTGTATGTGAACAATGGGGTCCTCAAATCAGCACAGTGTTTCATTCAGCATTAACACACAAACCCCTTTTGCAAGGACACCATGCCATTCACCGACATTCAAGCCCAAATTCCAAAGTGTCCTTGCAAAAGGGGGTTCGACTGTAATGTTAAACCGGTCAGATCGGTAAATCTTAAACAGAAGGCTATAAAATTTGTTGTGAAGTAATTGAACTGTACATATTTAATAAAGGACTTCTGGAAAGTTTGCTAATTTATGGAATAGGAAATTAGAGTTTAGGGAAAAAAATATATTGTCGTGGCAGGACCTGAAACATCTTACTTGTAATAAGATACCTAAAATGTATAAAAAACGTACTTTTATAATCGTATGCTGTTGAGTGGACATGCTGATCGAAAAAAAATCTTGGAGCTTTCCAAAGAGAAACGATAGTTATTTGGTAATAGGATTTTAAAACAAGGATTTCCATAAAATAAAATTTTTTGTTGACTCAACTGCTGACATGAATTGGACAACACAGCAACTAAAGATTTAGATGATTTTTTAAAATAATGGCCACAAGATGAATATAGTATGAGTGCAATGAACTATGGCAAGCATATTTTCAGATAATTCAATAATGTTAATTTGTTGAAAATGCAATGATTCAGAAAACTAGTGGTAAATTATTATCAGTGGTAAACGTGCATTATAACACGAAAATTATATTCTAGAGGTTGTAATAATATGCTATAGCTGTGTACATAGTGGTTAACTCATTGCACTTGTTGCATAATTTCAAATATAACGAGCCAAAGATGTAAAACATGTTACTGTGTACAGTATGCTTCCAGCATAATGCATGCCAATTTGCAAGAACCTCCGAAAATACCCATATAACCATTAACAATTAGTTTTGCTTTCAAGCCAAACTTGGTATTCAAATATTCAGAGATGAAAATCTCCTAAAGATTGAGAAATTTCTAGTTAAGACGTCAATGCTAATTGATCTGACAAATGTACCCGAATTCGTGATTTGTGAGTTTCGAAATTATCTGGCCCATTAACAGTTACCGGTAGTCCATTTCCGTCACTCGTACGGATCTGTAGATTAAACTATTGTATGGGAGAGAAATTAGCTGAATAGGCTCAGGATTGTCAATAGTGTACGTGTACTCTAGACAGAAAAATGAACGTAATACGTGTAAAATTTGAGTAAGTCTTCCAGTGTCTGGCGACATTAATTGAATGAAATTTTGTTGGTTTGGAGACCAGTGATATTAGGAACATGCAATGTAACGCTACGGATAAATTGCTTTAGTGGACAAACTACAGTTTGTGTATCGAAATAATCTTCCAGGTCCACATACCTGCTTGATCAAGCTCATCATACATTGCATTAAGCTATGGTAATCCCATAACTGCAATTTGGTTTATGATTAAATAACATAACATGAATACCACCGACTTCGATTTTAAATGCATTGAATTGGCAAAATTTCCCCTTGAAAATTGTGCAAGCAATTGCTAGTGCTACAAAGCTACATGTATGTGAATGTTATTGATCAAACTTTAAGAAATGTAACTTTTAAATGTAAAATTAAGCCAGACGGTTACACCCAGGCAAGCTCTAGTGCTATAAAGCTAGATTAATATGAATGTTATTCATCAAAATTTAAGAAATGTAACATTTAAATGTAAAATCAAGCCAGGTGGTCACATCCAGGCAAGCTCTAGTCAATATCTATATCTCTACTACATGTGGGAAAAGAGACAATAAATGAAATATTATTTAGCAAGCAAACTGATAATAAACCACGAGCAGTTACATGTACGTTCCTAAAATCAAAAGCAGTTCACAATTGTTCAGATGATCTGCAGGAAGACTTGATCGTTATGTGCATACATTTATTGCATGCATTTAAATTGGTGATTACTGTTCAGGGTTATGAAATGTGGGGCTCAGTATTCACTTTATGTAAAATCTCAATTGTCACTTTTATTTAACAAGAGAGCACACAAGTACTTGTGCCTTCCCTTTGACGTAATTTTGTTTTTCCGACATACCCTCCGATTTGTTCCGTAGGCCATCAAATGTGTCATCCTCAATCATCCAGCCACAGCCAAGTCATCATTTTCAGAGGAAATGTAATGGAATAAGCCTGATCCAAAGATGGGCAGGAAAAAGTAGCGCATAATTGGCACACTTAGTCTGGTATGTTGCTCAATTTGATATAATTACTTTATATACTTTCTTTGCACTAAACAGGCGTTGACTCTCATGAATTATTGTAACCAAAATACCACAATGAAATATGACTAGAAATCAAATAATGAATTTATGTTAAACGTGAACAAACGTCTGAATTTGCGAGGCCAATTTCTAGTCCATTTATTTAGAAGGAATGTATGCGTACAGTATCTTGTAAATGCTATACTAGGGAAAAACAAATGGTCTTTCTATTCGTGGTTTCTTTTTCACTGATTCTGTCGATTTTTATACTTGTGTTTTGCATAATTTAATGTTTCTCAAAATAAAATGTCTACGTTGCAGTAGACTTGGTATTGTTATTTACACATGCTATATGACCTTTGTTAATGAATTTAATAAATGATTTCATAAATAAATACTGTCATTGCCTATTTACTTCCCCAAACTACGAATACAATGAAAACGAAAGTAATTTAGTCTGTAAAAAAAATGTTTCATAGGCGAAATAGGTTGCCCCTTTATTTGCAGTCATAAAGTGAGATTAGTCGTATCTGGTTAGTACATCTAAATTTTTGCATAATACTGGTAACGTATATTTCTTGAGTCCATTTCTTACTAATTTTAATGCACGTACAACTGAATAAATTATTTAATTTATTTTATGCTCACACTGACTTCTTCACTTTTTTGTAAAGAGCCTGAATCATCACTTGGAACAGCGTGCCAGGTGTCGTTCAAGACAAGTTCTATTGTAGTGATTTGCAGGACTTCTCGTTGCGGCATTGGATTACACAAACCGAATCCCAAAGGACTTTCCACATTTCTTTTACATATTAGTTTTGTATATATTTTTCAGGACTATATTCCACATGATCATCCACTTCGGCACAATCACAGCGCCTGCCTCATTCACGGCTGCAGCTCGGATCACTGTGGGATGAGTCGCTGTTGTACTGAATGCGAAGACGAACTTCAGCTCATGCAAGAAGATTCTTACACTTTCTCCAAACACCAGCAACTTTTTCATTATTCAAAATCCGCACCAATCGTCATGGAAGAAGGTGGTGGGCCCAGCTGCGATACAAATTTCAACAAAAATTCGTCTCACACAAACTGCCACTGTTCTTGTAAAAAGCCATGCAGTATTTTGCTTAAGGAGGCTCGATCCTTTCAATTGCGGTAAGTCAGCATGTTGAATAGGAAAATTTCTGCTATTATATATATGATATTTTATCAATACTGAGACATCAGTCTATACCTTTTGAGGTACAACAAGTAATAATTTTGTGCAAAAATGAATGTTAAGGCATTTTAAATGTCACAATTTCCATGAGTATTACAGGTGTGCAACT
>JBCAUI010501350.1:0-13294 GCA_038406195.1 Haplosyllis anthogorgicola | reverse complement strand
GTGAGTTGAGGGAGCTTGCTCAAGGGACAAACAGTGTGCACTTGCAACATGCAACACCAAGGTACATGTATGCAGTGTGCTTTAAGACCTAATTGGGCAAAAAACATTACTTTAAATGGGATATCTAAGTAAATCATCACTTTAAATTCACTTTAAGACCTAAATGGCCAAAAATCATTACCTTAAATGGGATATCCAAGTAAATCGTCACTTTAAATGCACTTTAAGACCTAAATGGCCAAAATGGGCTTCTATTTGGGTGCATTCCCCAAATAGAAGCCCATGGCCTTCTAATATAGTGGGCTTAATTTCGGGGATTCCCGGTACACTTATATCTACACGCCATTTTGAAATCCAGCGAAGCTCATGTCACTATGAATTACATTTTTAATTCGACAGATATATTTATTGATTTATACTTGACCTATGTTAATTAGTTTAGACATGCAGACGTTGTTAGATTAGCCGTCGTGAGACTAAGAGTTTCAAGCTTGAGACATGAACTCAAACTATAAACCATGTCTGTTTTGCTCCTCATTTTGGTATCACTAAATTACAAGCAGAGATTGTTGCTACCTGGACACAGGTAGCTAAGTGATGAGTTTGTAGTAATTATACACAATCCTGACAGTTAACTGCGTCCTGACACGCGGGTGGGGCGCGTCCTGACGCGCGGGTGGGGCGCGTCCTGACGTGTGGGTGGGGCACGTCCTGACGTGCAGGTGGGGCGCCTCCTGAGATGCAGGTGGGGCACATCCTGAGTTTGTAGTAATTTTACACAATCCTGACAGTTAACTGCATCCTGAGATGCGGGTGGTGTGCGTCCTGAGACATGGGTGGCACAGCCCATTTTATGGAAACTTCATGGAGCTCAAAATGGCACTTCTACTTATCCAATTTACATGATTTTTATATTTTTGGAATCGGGAGATCAAGAGCTTTCAAATGGTGCCACTTGAGCTGATCACATGTGTGCATGCATGCGTGTGCATGCATGCATGTGCAGGCATGCATGCATACACACACACACACACACACACATATCTATGAAGACCATTTCAGTATAGACTGAAATGACGTAGGGAATGACGTCCAGCATAGCAACCATTGTGAAGGTAGCATTTACGCTCTGTGTAACCCTTTAATTGAAGCAAGTTAAAATTTAAGTTAACTGTTTTGAATATATGATTTCCCAATACCAGTCAATCGGCTATTTTGTAAATTATTCGATGAATCGGTAATTAATCGACAACTTATTCCATCTCTAACCTAACCGGTCAAAACCGTAACCGTTTCGAACAAAATATCACAAAACCTTTAACTTAGTAATTCTACAAAAGAATCGATGGATCAATAAAATAATCGACAACCGATTCCACCTCTAACCGAACCAGCTTAAGACCTTATCGGCATCGGAGCTGTTCAGAACAGAAGGTTACAACATGAGAGTTGCAGATGGCTAACACACAATGACACGCTACGAGGAGGAGCAACTGTTGAATGAAAAGCAACTAGTGTCTTAGTAATCAATTCTCATGGAAAAATCTCAACATGCAACAAATGCAACACTTGGATTTTATGCAACATGCCTTCGGACGATTCCGCACCCGAATTTTTAGAAGTGGAGTTACTACTTCTTATTTGAGAGTTTAAGTTGCCCGTTTTAGGTGGCCTTGCACGGGAGAAGAGAATTCTGAAATCGTTAGACGTATTTTCTGACGTAACATTATCGGTAAAGAACGATGCAATTTTAAACGTGCGCGAACAGGGCGGAGAAAAACGTGCAACTTAATGTCTGAAAGTGTTGCTAGGAAACGGTAGCGAATTGTGACGTTACAACGTTACGTCATTTTGACTTGTGCAAAAAAAAAAATTGCGGATAAGCTCATATCATCACTGCATTCAGCTACTGTTACTACACGTCTCATCATGGAGATAAAATTGAATTGAAGATGAAATGTTTATAAATTTATGGATTCGAATGGAATGATTCCACAAAAGGTAATGCTTCCTCAATGTTTATATTTCCTTAATGTTTATATTTCAGTGTGAAAATGGTAAAACCCACTTACTCTATTAACATTTATTTTTAACTGTTTCATGTTCGGAGGCCCGGGAATTTAAAACGACGCACAATGCAGCTGGCTTCTCGACTTCAAAGCGTTTCACTCTAGAAACGACACACACAGCTTAACGGCAGCATGTCTACCAAATGACGCCCCTCCCCAAATTCAGCCCCCCTCCCACTCCCCGCCAAAAACGACAACGACAACAAAAAACTCTTATTTTTTGGCACTTTTTAGGCCTATTTATTCAATTTTTGGGTTTTGTTTGTTGTTTCATGGGGCCATAAGCAGAAGGTTCGTTCGGACTTGGCGTGACTCTGCCCATGGATTTTAAACCCAGGGTGGATACTCACTTGTCCACTATGATCCCATGAGTAATTCTCATTTGCACCCACTTAGAAATGTGCACTGTATACGGGTGTAAACAGGCAGCAAGCCATCCTACTCACATACCTTTTCATACTTTTTTACCACTTAGCAATTCGTCAATTATGACAACTCGCAAATTCACATTTAAAACCTTGAGCTCTGAACATGTTTCCTTGAATTTCGTTCGCACGATTTACAAATCAAATTGTACCAAAATACATGCATTAAATTTTTTACAAAAGCTTATTTTCATTCTCAGCAAGCTCTATGTACAGCTCCTAAATAAAACTCCATCTCTGCTCAAGGCACCCAACCACCTTTTATTAAAAGATATTTTAAAGGCTTCTACATCTTCCATGACATTAAATGGAAATAATTCCCAATAAAGACATGTCAAATCATGATCATCATGATCTTCATTTGACTTGAAGACCAAATTTGGTCATCCTATCAATGTTTATTTGTTCTATGCTGGTTTGAACGTCATCAGTCCACTTTTGATAAAAAGCCGTTAAAGATCATTTCTTAAATTATCCTTAGCACCTGGTGCTTTATTATGAAGAATACGGTACATATATAATGGCATATATAATAATAGGAAGCTCTTTTACGTTACCTAAGATTTAACTTCACTAACACCCAAGACTGCAAGTGAAACTTCCTTTGTGACTCATGGAATCACAGAATAAGCATAAGCGAGAATAAAAAGTCGAGGAAATGCTGTCTGTAAATGCATATGTGACAATGCATGTAGCATTTCATTCGGATCACTGTACCAGCGTGTGTAATTATAAATAGCCGACATTTAAGGCGTGTGCAAACTCTAAAAGATTTTTGCGTACAGTACGACTCCTTTTGGCGACCACCCTTTTAAAAGGCCACTCCAACTTGATCCCAAATTTGCATTGAAAAATTCTACACTAAATTACCACACCAACAGACTTTATGTGGCCACTCCTAATTTACGGTCAATTTCTATTCACATATTTTGTGGTCGCTCAAGGAGTTTTACTGCAATAATGCCCGATTGGTATAGGTTCATACAAGAGTACAGAAGGATGTGGATTTGAAGATACGTCAGAATATTCAGCGATGTTATGTTTGCGGCTGATGTAAAATCTGGTCATTTCCAATTTTTACAACTCATTTCAAACCTTTAGGATGACGTAAAACGTGCTGCCCAAACCTGCTAATGAGAGTACAGCTTTCTAGGCACATAAGGACTTTTTATATGGCCCGTTATGTAGTAACCATTTGCCCATGTTCCGCCTGTTGTAGCTTCAGCAGCTTTATCAGCAGATGGATGCCACATAGGATAGGGGGACATAGTGATTTCAACCGTGACGGTCCACAAGCTGCACGCAAAACAATGGATCGTACAGCTTTGCCTCTTTTTCATTAAATCGTTTGGATTACATTTTCTGCCGTACTTTGAAAATCGAGATTTCAAAAATAAAACAAAATAAAGTAAAAAAAAAAAAAGAAAACAAAAGACACATCGTAAAATATTGTGACATCAGCCATGTTTACAAGTCGCTCGGGGAAAAAATCAAAATTTATTTTATTGACATCTGTGAACAGTTTGGTCCTAAGTTCAACGTTAATTTTTTTCCCGGCCGCACTTTGCAAATTCCTGTCAATGCAATGAAATCCAAATGATTAAAAAGGCCATATACAGATCCAAGCGCACACAATATTGTACAACAACAACAAACAATGATATGATGCGGAGGTTAATCAATGAGTGAAGCTGCTGACACATTGTACATACTGTACATACAAACCGTGCGAAGTGCACAAACACAGCAGAACGGTGACAACTCCCTGTGTGGATTAATGCAGGAATATCTACATGTACAGTAGGACAATATCCTGGATTAACAGTGTGTAAGTTACAAGTCTTCCTCAACGTCTTTTTATGTGGCGGCGTTACGTTTGACATAGAATCTGGTGAAATTCGTGTTAGGCATTTTTCATTTAATTGTTCGGATTACGTTTCTCGCCGCAATTTGGAATTTCTGATTTCAAAATTAGGCTTCAAAATATTTAATTATTTGGATTACATTTTTCCGCCGCACTTTGAATTTGAAATTAAAAAAAAACAGCTGTATTGATTATGTCGATATGTTCCATTAAAAGCTGATTGAAAATGGTTATAAACATAATAGACATTCACAAATAGTTTGGTTCAATTTCAATTCAAGTTCAATTTTTACTATTGTTTCCAACCGCCGCACTTTGAAATTCCTGCCAGTGCAATGTAATCCACAATTATTACAAAAAAGCTGGAAATGTGTAGGTTTATGTAAAGACTGTATATGTAGCTGTGTAATAATGTAACAGGATTAATACTGCAAGCTGACGTGCGTATTCATACGTGTTTATGTATTAGTACAGTGAAACCTGTCATCTGCGGCCACTAGTTCTGTCTCTATGTTCAGGTCGTTAAGGACGGGTGATCGTCTTGACGAGTAAACGTACAGTAAAACCTGTCTTTTACGACCACCGATTTTTATGACCATGTGGCATTTGTTGACCAGATAAAATGAAACGAAACTATAATTTCTATCTAAATGTCCCCGTGTTTTAAGACCACATGTTGTTTACGATGATAAAAATTGGTCCCAAAGGATGGTCGTAAATGACAGGTTTCACCGTAGTATAAATGTGAACTTTATGAATCAATTTATATCTGTCGTACAATGGAGGTGGTCGCAGAATTCGGGGGTCGGTGATTACAGGTTTTGGTGTACAGTGTAACCTTTCATGTACACCCACGTCTTTGGCTTATGGTTGTAAGCAGCAGATGGTCTTAAAACACAGGTTCATTTGAATAAAATTGGTGGTTATTACCTACTGACAACACCGGTGAGGAAGAAAGTGTGGCGATAACGTTGAATAATCCACACGTCTTCTTTTGGTGTAAAAACTAAAATACTGACTGGGTCAAAACATCACATTGATTTCAAGGACACAGATAATCATCCTATTTACGCAATGTGAAGATGACTAATGTTGTGTAGGGGTGAAACTCTAGCCCTGTTTATACATTGAAACGTTCCCGCAAACTAACACAAAGGGGCCGTTCATATTTCACGGAGACAGTGTTCTTCTTACCTGATCTTACTCTTTGTATTTCTGCTAATCTGGCAACAGACAAACTCATTGCATGATATTGTTGCAAAACAACTCGGCGATGTCAACACAATATCACCTGGTTTTTTTTCTTCGGGGATTTCCTAAGCGGTACCGGATGGGCAATAGATAGAACATCTGACAGTTTCTCCGCCCGGTCTTACGTAATATAGAGTGCAGCCATAGCTTCTTTTTTTTTTGTTAAAAAAAGTTTTTGTTGCCAACCGTCATAGTCCCTAATCTGGGACCAGCGTGCAACCATTTGTTGGGCCACTGGTACCCCTGTTTTGGATTTCCAAGTGGCTCCGCCTTTTCTGACTTACATGAGTTAGGATTTGAACTCCCGACGCAGTGGTGAGCTGCTCAGTGAGGCGTAACTAAAGTTAAATGCGCTACCAAATTAGTTACTCACCCAAAGTCAACATTAGACAACCTACGAAGCTAATAACTGACCAGTATTAATAACTGCAGCAGCTAATCTAGAATTATCTAGCATAAAACCTCTTTGGGTAGTAGAAACTTAAGCTGGCCCACCTGTGAACGGGCGTGGGGAGGGGGAGATTCCAACCAAATTATCTGGCCCAAAGTTCTTATAAGTCACGTCTGCATTTTGCTCGGATTCTGCACCTTGTACATTGGGTCAATATTTTGTTGGGATGCTCCACCCTGCACATTAAATGAAGCTGTAGTCAGTATTTAGCTTGAACTCCACACCCTGCACACAGAGTGAAGCTGTGAATGGCTCTGTATTTATTAAGATGCGGATGGAGCGATAAAACTTACGACACCTCTAACACCTGAGCCGATTAAACCGCAAAGCTCGTCATTCTCACCTGGATTATTCTCCAAATATGGAAGTACTCATCTGTAGCTTCACTCATGGATGATTATGCGTTAATTTCAATCGAGAATTTTGCACATGAGTGAGATATATGTGTCACAGTTTGATCATTTATCATGGATTAAAATATCTACATTTGGGCCCGTATGTATGTGTATCAATATGGAGGTTTGTACACTGATCTATTCATCCATCCATCAGTTCAATTTATCAGCTGATATTGCTTTTTCACAAGCAGGTTATGGTGTAATTGTTTGCATATTTTCTTATTGCTGGTTCTCTTATTTAGCAAAGAACCAGAGTACATTTTTATTTGTACCGTGCGTAGGTAATACAGGTCATCCCACTTAGCTCGAACTCTCAAGGGAAGCTCCAAAAAGTTCGAGCTAAGCGGAAGTTCGACTTAAACATCAATTATATTTTAGTTAATCCATTGACGGGGCATTTTAAAACGCTCGAGTTTAGCAGAAGTTCGAGTTATCCGTGTTCGCGTTGAAGGGGATAACCTGTAATTCAGTGTTTATTCAGTTCAAATTTGAAACGTTGCAGCTATTCTGACATTACTAAAATTAGTACTTAAAATTTGAGATTCAAAACTGTCCTATTGAAGATAGGCTCCAAAAATGGTTGTTCACTGGTCCCAGAATATGTGAATGCGAGGCTTGCCACCAAAAAAAGAGGAAAATTGAGGTTTCAATACGACCGATGATCTAAAGTATTATCTCAAACTATGACACCCCTCCGCCCTCCGTATTCCGTTAATTTTTAGTGTAATTTTAGCGTTATTGCATTATTGAATTTTAAAATTTCACATTAAAATTTTAGGTCATGGACAAAGTTTGACCCGAAATGTGACTTTCTGCTTCAACATTATCAACGGTGCAAGAACAACAACGAGGAAACAACGATGCTTTTATCCGAGGAGGTAAGGCCACACATTTTATGTTTGATTACATTTCTCGCTCCTCTCAAAAATCAAGAATTGCAAAAGAACAACCAGTATCTGACAAGGGTCAAATTATCACTTTCAGTTAATAATGCTGGCGAGAGATCCCCCTTGGTTTTACAACTCATGGGGTAGGTCACACGAAGTCCAAAACAGGGGCAATCAGTGGCCCCACAAATGGAGCCTGGTCCAACAAAAAATAACAAAAAAAGAATTGCAAGAAAAAAATTAGAAAATTTTTTAAAAATTCTATGTGCAATATAATAACTTTGCAAATCTCAAAATTTCCAATTTAAAAAATTCCTGTCAATGAAACGTAATCAAACCAATAAAATGGTCTGGCCTAAAGTGACTTGGGACATCCGTCTGAGAAAGTGCGAAAAGTTCTAAACTAATGGCGTATGAACTGGAATTAATCTGCTGAGTGAACAGCATTCCAACACTGCATCGTCTTCAGTTTCACACAATTAGGCCATTCAATTTATTAGATTACATTTCCAGTCGCATTTTGAAATTCAATAAATGATTTGAAATAGCTTCCCAGCAAGAATGAAAAAGTCTAAATACTGCGACAAATAACGCACCTGAAAATTTCTTTCGAAATTTGCTGAGACAGAAGAGGTTAACTTTAATTTTTACCATCTTCTCTTTGTCGAAAAATCGTGTAAGCGAAATGTAATCCAACAAATAAAATTGATTATGCCCCATTTATAATACTAATAGCTTGAGACGGACACAGAAACTGGAAAATAACATCTAGATACAGAGCAATAAGAAGAAATATTCAATCGTTTGCAGTCACGTCATTTACAATGGGATAATAGAGAGGTTAAGCGCCACGTTTTCGTGCCCCAATTATGTGCACATTTTAAGGGAGTGTAGTTTCACCAATGCTGCCAAGCACATAAAATTCACCCGAAGCAAGAAATTACCAGATTCCACCTGAACTGTAAATGTAATGTTCAAGGTTTTCTCTAATTTCCTTCACTAATAAGTCTAACTTAACTAGTTAATAACATTTCATCAATATGTGAGTTTTCATCATAATTTGATAATTTAAAACCATCTTATTGATTTTGAAATCAGCAAATTCATATTTATGAAACATGATTTAGGCTTATATTTGTTCTGTTTCCCGGTTTAATGGTGTAAGCATACTTATTTAAGAATTTCTACCAGTTAGTCTACTTAAAGAAATTTTGAAAAACCTAGATGGTAACATCATTCGGCGATGTTACGTTTGCTATTCAGATGAAATCTGGTGGTTCTACAATTACAGAGATGCCAATCTATGAGAGTTAAAATGCGTGAGATCTCACGCATTTGGGTGGTGTAAATGCATGAGACATACTGCTGTAGTTAATTACAGTACTTTAGATAAATAATTATCATTGATTTGTGATCCATGATGGTTTTAGACAAGAATGAAACATTTCAATTGAAGGTAATTGTTTTCATGATGAATAAGATGGCAAATTATTTTTTCCGTTCTTTCTGTGCCAGAGTCCCAAAAGCATGAGACTCACGCTGAATGCGTGAGAGTTGGCATCTCTGCAATTAATTCGTGACATCTTCTCAGATGCACATGGTGACGTAAAAGATGGTGCTTAACCTCCCTATTGTACCCACAAGAAAGGAATCACACCAAAAAGCATTAAATGATTTAAGGCGGATCGCTCCTCTTAGGTCGATGTATAACCATTTCTAAAATATTTTTACAGTTTAACCTTCTATCTATGTACAATCCAACAGATATATTTTTAGGTGGGGTCACCATCATATAAAAGTAATTTCCCCATTTACATTAGAAATGCTACGGAAAATATGAACTTTTACATATTTAGGCAACTTCTAATATAACCAATTTTAAGAAACTTTCCACAATTACTCCTAATCAAATATGAAAGGAAATCAGCATATAAAAAATTGAGGTCCCCAAACTAAATTTTTGCATATCAGCAATTTTCTGTTAAAATCATCAAAAAATAGACTTTAAAATGGACAAGTATACTATACAATCCTTGAAATAATATTTTTGTACTTGGATATATCAATAATTATACCATTAAATATTGATACTGATCTTGAAATGGTTAAATTGTAAATATTTTCAATGTCGTAAAATATGAAATATTCAATAAACCCATTTACGGCAATTAAGAGGAGCCATCCCCCTTAACCACAATTTTACGGAAAACGGCAACAATTCAATTGCTTAAACATTAAAAGGTTCACGAAAAATAATTCTATTGTAAATTTAATTTAATTCAAGGTTCTGGATTTGCTGAAAATGACCTTCATTTTGTGCAAAGAATCTGGATGAAAAACATCGTCTAAAGGAATAAGGAGGTTAAAAATAACACGGGAAGTAGAACGCAGTGATTTTCACCTGAAACTATCAACACGTGTGCAAAACTTGAAGACAACTGCGACCACGCCCATTATATTCAGTGCCATTAACAAACGAAGGAATAATACAACCACACAGCTTTAATATAATTATTGTTATCAACCACTGGATTAATTATAAACCAAGCACAGATTTAATAGAATTAGTGTCATTGGATTAATATAAAAACGTAAGTGTGGATCCAATATTGGATTTTTACACGGTCCCTGTTGTTCCACACATTATCAGGAGTGACGTCCAAAATTGACGGACGGACGGACAACCGACCAGTGCGCCATAATGCCTCCGTCAGTAAGAATCAAAAGACCCAAACAACCGGAAATCTGCAAGAAATGTTCCGTCACATTTTCAGAGGTGGGTACAAAAATAATACTTCCACGTGGAAATATTTTACTACACAGTCAATTTTTCCCAGTTTTATTTGCATTTTTATCAATATGAAGTTAATATTCACATTGAAAATGGCTAAAGCTTTATCTTCATTTCATTGTTTGTATTACATTTCCCGCCGCACTTCGAATTTTTTTTTCAAAGTTAGCAGACAACATGTACACTAGGACCCTTAGATAATTTTGTTATTTGGGGAAAAAATCTTATTTTTACTATTTGTTTTGATTTACCACACTTCAAAGATCCTGACAGAAAATGTAATCCCAATGATTAATATTAAAAAAGGCCTAATGCTTTTAATATATTCCCGTCAAGCTTTGCGGGTTAATGTGTATACATGGATGGCAGGCCTTTATGTCGGCAACGTGTTTCTATTATTAATAATTCATATTTGACGGGTCAATATTATTCATTTTTTTATCTGCTATATCTAACCACTACCACACTTAGATGCTGTCTTTTCTTTATGCAGTCCGGAAAAATGTTTAACCAAGTAATACACACAGAAACTTTTAATCTGTAATTTGCATTACATCTATCCAGTAAGTTTCCATATGCCATGGAATTACTCCTGCATTTCCAGGAACGAAACACTCAGAACTTAGAAAAACTGATCTTTGCCGAAATTAACCCTTTTCACTTCACTGACAAGGGCAACTTGACTCGAAGTGGGATGGATCTGAAGTGAGTAACTGCTGGGTATTTGCTGTGTACTCATGTTGTTCTCAGTGCTGCATGTGCGGCTGCATGTGCATTTAGCTTTTAGGGCTGTTCCACGAACATTCCTAATTTCTACAATGCAAACGAATGGACGTTCGAGAAAGTTTCATTTCCGAGACAGATACCACAACATTTATGAACAGTTTTGGTCGTACTTTGCCAACCTTACCCTGCCATGTAATCCAAACGATTAAAAAAGTCATCATCTGGTCGTTATGTATAATTATATGTAAAATCAATAATAATCATGTTTCCAGACTAATTATTAACACACACTTCTCCCAGTATTAGACACACATGAAAAAGAGCGCTGCGCAATTGTATCAACTTATTTCATGATGACACAATATCAAAGATTTAATTCTATTGGATCCACAACTTTAATCTTCTAATAGTCAACTCTGTATTGTTTTTTTAACATCAAAGGTATGGACCTTTGTTAGTATTTAATTTAATCGTTAATAAAAAAAGATCAATTTCTGTATTGGAACATCTCTTTATACTGGGTAAAGTTAAAGGCTTCTAAAGCTAGTCACTGACTTTTATTCTGCAATTTGTTCACATACTCTGCACTGACCGAGGTTTTGTTCGAAGTATGACATACAACAAGTCTACCCCTTTTCAACTGTTCGTAAATATTGACGATTTTAAATTCTTAATAGTCTAATCCAAAGAAGACGAGTATGCAAAGGGACAGAAGAATGATTATGTCACAGGATATGATATCCATAGGGTCCATAAGGTGCCATCACATACCAGTGGCAATTCATCAAAATGGTAATGATTGACGCAAATAAAATCCTGAGTTCACCTTAAAAGTGAATTGTACAAGAAAATCCATGAACTGCTTTGAATCAATTAACTTATCCTGGTACCTCAATTAGAACACAATGAAAACTCCACGGTTTTAAATTAAGTACTTTGTCAAGTAATCTGAGGTACTACTCATGACGGTACTTGACCTGACTGTCTATTGTAACTCTCTCCGCATTTGTCAATAGTATTAATGC
This sequence comes from Haplosyllis anthogorgicola, assembly GCA_038406195.1. Classification (NCBI taxonomy): domain Eukaryota; kingdom Metazoa; phylum Annelida; class Polychaeta; order Phyllodocida; family Syllidae; genus Haplosyllis; species Haplosyllis anthogorgicola. The sequence continues at coordinate 1,407 of JBCAUI010501350.1, read as the reverse complement.
TGTTTTCAGTACAAGCATTAACCGTCACATTGATCTGTGTAAATATCAACGAGACAATTCATAAGGTTAAAAATACCATGCTATTAGATTGTACCCTTTGTCTTGTCTTTTTTTTTTTCTTTTTTGTTTTTTTCTTTTTTCTGGTTTTTTTTTTTTTTTTTGGAACATTTTTGGTTGGCCAAGGTCCATTATATGGGGCCTCTGGTACCATCTGTTTTGGACTTGAGGTGACTCTGCCCATGGGTTTTAAAGCCACGGTGGATCTGTCGCTTGCATGTGTTATCAATTGCACAGAGATTTTTGATTTCTGTGATTTCTGATTTTCACCTGTTTTCTGATAGAAGTGTACACCGTATATGGGTGTCAATGGGCAGACACCCGCACTTCCCACATACTTTCACAAGTATTCGGTCACAGGGCATATTTCTTGCAAAGCGCATAACAAAGGCCAATATACGAAACATATACATGTATATGAAAATCAGGCAGAAATATTTTTCCTGACATCATGCAGTCTGACGTTTTAATTAATGCTTTTAAATGCAAATTGGGCAATCCAAATTCCGTCATGCAATTTGGGAAACACCAGGCATAATGTCATGATATAGATTGTCCAATATTGTTTGGTTCTGTTCCACTGGTATTTTGTTAGTACATTGATGGTAAACATTTACTTTGACTATTTACAGCGGAGGGACAAAGAATTTTATTTTAACAAAATTTTTGGTGGCAACCGTTGCAGTCCCCAATCTGGCACCAGTTGCAACCATTTGTTGGGCCACTGGTACCCCTGCTTTGGAATACAAGTGGATCTGGCAGGGTTGTATCGAGTCACCTCTGAGTGTGGCACCTGCCTACTTGGTTAGCATCGCTGGCAGGAACCTTTTCTTAGGTGTATCAGTGAGGAGCCGAAGGGTGAAGAAATGTTACAACTTTGCCTGTTTCTGAAAAATTAACCTTTCTATGTATATCATAATATGATAATACTCAAATAAGTAAAACACAATCAGATGCGATTGGCACGGTTTGCGGTTAGATGGCACCTCATATCTCCGGCCTGACAAGAATAGAGGAACAAATATGGCTGCTACATTGAAAACGTTGTGATAATGATAATGCGTAATGCCGTGGAGGAACATCATATTATAATTACATTATTATTATGTGAAATTACTTGAATTAATAGCTGTTACATTACAAAGTTAATTAACGAATGTTTTCCCTTATGTTTAACATACAAAACACAAACCACAAATAACTTGCTGTCATAATATCAAATTATTTCAAAATGCCTTATTATCGAAGGTTGTGTCACTCTTCATAGTGTTATATCATCATACTACTAACAAATATAAGGCTCGATTCTGTCACGTTGGTGACACTTTGAACTCAATGACCTTTGGACCT